>JANRGW010013921.1:7991-48344 GCA_024733675.1 Psilopsiagon aymara
GAGAGGGGCCTGCGGGGAAGCCGCGCCCTGCCTGCGCCTCCCGGAGCGCAGAGCGGCCGCTCCGAGCGCCGGTCCCCGCCGTCCCAGCCCCGCGCCCGCCGTACCTGCCCGGCCGCCGCCACACCGAGACCTCACCGCGGGAACGTCGCAGCGCGACGGCACCGCCAGGGGCGGAGCCACGTCGTCACCGTAGCAACGAGCCCCGCCCACCGGAAGGCGGAGGGTGGAGCCACAGGGAGGCAGACGCGGCGGAAGCGGCACTGCTGAGCCAATCGCGTGCGGAGCATTGGTCGAAGTAGCCAATGGGCGATGCGGAGCCGGTTTAAAAGGTGGCGGTTTGGTGCCCGGTGCTGTGGTTGGCTCGGGGGTGCGTGGCTCGGAGCGGGACTGATCCTTTGCGGTGCTGCGCTTGGATCTGGTGCTTGAGGTGGTCTCTGGGCTGGGTGAGCGCGGCTGCGAGCGGAGGGTGCTCGGCGTTAATGCCCGCAGCCGGGAGGAGGGAGGGAGGGCTCCTGTGGCCGGGAAGCGGCTTGGGAGGCCTGCGCCTGTAAGCCTCGCTCTGTGCTTGAGCTCTTGGCTTCAAGCTGCACCAACTCGAACCAGCTTTTCCTGCAGGCTCCTACCGAATATGGGCTCGTTGCATGCCTGCGCAATGGCAGTGGTATGCTCCAGGCGGGAGCTGCCTGGCTGCTAAGTAACAGTGTGAAGAAGTGCTCTGATGTTGTCTCGGTTAGGGCTGAAAAACAATAGTGAAGTTACCGGTTTGTACTGGGTGGCCTCGGTTTCTTTTTCTCGTGAAAGGATGTCTCTGCTAGTAAAATAATTGTAATTGTACTTAAGTGCTCAAATGCTGCATGTTTTGAGCTAAGGACTAGATTGCTTGACTTGGAGATGTACTCTTATTGTACCAAAGAAACCGCGAAGAAGTAACAAAGCAAGATCCTTCTGTATAGGATTGCTAGCTAGGCTTTATTTCTTTCCTGAACTCATACAAGCTCTTTTAGGACTATGAAACCACCATGTGCACTAATAATGCCTTCAAGCATAAAGGTCTGTAACTAAACTACTATGAAATAGTGTGAAGTATGGGTTTGTTTCCCCTTGTCTAAGGACCAGCACATGGCAGCTGTTTTGTCTTTAGTGTGCTTTGTTTAGAAAGCATGTTTTGTTAGGAAAAAGCTGACAAGATTAATTTCTTCTTTTTCCTCTATAGCCTTTCCAGAGTCACCTCATCAACCTGAAGATGGCAACTCTGATCTTTATTGATCAGGAGAATGATGAAGTTGGTTCTGCTAAGAGTCGGCTAAGACTCCCTTCAGGATCTTGTGCGTACATGCTGCCTTAAGACAGCAGGGGATCGGATAAAGTGCATAAATCTATGTCTTGCTATTCACTGTTTTGATCAGTAATAATTTTCTATCCTTATATCTGCTTCTCTAATGACTTCTACTGAGCTCTTCAAATACCATAAAAATGGAGATAGCTGTTTTTGTCATTGATGGGGCTTATGCTCCTGGGTTATAAGTGGTGGGCAATGATTTTTGATGGCTACTTTCCTAGCACATGCACTTACTGAAGCAAGATTTAGGGTTGATATAGTGCTGAATCTCATTTGTTATTTTTTATTTCCACCCACTCTAGCAAAAATCTTATCTGAAAGAACACAAGTTAACACTCCACTTCCCAAAAAAACAATCAGTGCATCTCCAGCTGCACCTCGCTCTGTCAGGAAGGCTCTTGGAAATGTGAATAGAACTCAAGGAGTCACAAGCAAGTTGGAAAAGATAAGACAGAAAAGTCAGCATTGTGCTGCAAACAAAGTGAGTACAACACTCTTATGAGGGACAGAGTGGAACTTCCCTATCAGTTTTCATTGTTTAGCATGATGTCCTATGGTACAGAATATCCTTTTGGTCTGTTGGGTCAGCTGTCCCTGCTGTGTTCTGTCATATCTTGTGCACCTCCAGCCTATGCATGGGTGGGGTGAGAAGCAGAGAAAAGCCTTGACTTTGTGTAAGCACTGCTCAGTAATAACTAAAACATCTCTCTATTATCAACACTGCTTTCATTGTGAATTCAAAGCGTGGCATCATATGAGCTACTAGAAGAAAAATAACACTATCCTAGCCAAAACCAGCACAAGAACACAGGAGCATAGGAGGTACCTAATGGCAAAGAGAGGGTTCTAGAGAAAACACTGAGTTAATCTCGTTCACATGTCAAGTATCAGGAACTTAATATCATGAGCGTAAATATTCCAGTGCAGTGATTTTTGTTGCTGCTGTATATGGTGTTGTGCTATGTGAACTCAACTGAAGCATTTGTCTGCCTCCAGGATTTGTGTTGAAGTTATTTAGGCATAACTGTTGAATGTAGCAGGCATTCTTGTCTGTGGACCTGTATAGCACAGGAAAGCCATTACAAATGGAAATGACAGTAGCTCAAATAATGTAACTTTCTCTTTTTAATATCACTAAGAAGACTTCAGGTTTAGAAAGCTGTGATGCAGTGGCTGAAGAAGAGTGGCCAGAAATAGAAAACATGTTTCCTTTCAATCCTCAAGGTAAGAACCATTGGTGTAATTATCAAAATGAACAATCAGGCTTTCGTGAGTGTTGCTATTGTTTTAAAACTTTTCCTAAACTATTGTGGCAAATAAGTTAGCATTGCATTTCTCTGGAGTCCTTTCTTAAGCATGTGGGTGCTTGCTACTTCTGAAATACCATCTCATTCTCATTTTAGTATCTATCAGCAATAGCTGTGGTCCACAGATATAGTTGTCAGTCCTTTACTGCAGTGGCAGGAAACTACTTCCAAATGACCATGCTATAGTCTCTTAATTTGTAAAATAGCACCTAGTAGACAAGTATTCAAAAGAATACTTAAGCAGTACTGAAAAGTAAACTAATCTTAATTGTATGCTGAGACAGTAACTTGTAACTGTAAAGATTCTTACTGCTGTAGGATATAATAGTTTAATCTTCAATTTATAAAGTTGTTCTTTGCAGAGCCCATTGCAAATAGTCTGTCAGTCATCCAAAGTGTGTCCTTAAGTCATCCACTTCATCCAGGAGTGTGCAAAAACTAATCTACCCAAAAGTACTTTGGTGTTGATAGAATGTATGCTGTGCTTGATGAAGTTGACTTGGTGTAGTGATTGGGAAGAAATTACTAAAAGCTTCTGCTTTACATTAGCAGTTATGTGGTGTATGGGATTTTATAGACAGCTAAGGTGAAAAAATATCCCATACATGGGGTATTGTTGGATTGTGCTGTTTTGGACCTGCTCTCACTTCCTTTAATCTATGAGAATTTGTGGCTTCTCAGGCTGCACACTTACACAGTGTGTCTTTCTCAAACAGACTTTGAAAGTTTTGACCTTCCTGAAGAGTACAAACTAAGCAATATCAACCTGCATGGTGTTCCTCTCATGGTATTTGAAAGGACATATGAAAGATCTGTAAAGATGGTTCCTTCACCTGTGAAGATTGAAGAGGTTTCATGGAAGTCTAGTAAGTGGAAACTTGGCATGACTTTCAGTACATACAGTGCTCACTGTGGTTTAGGAATGAATCTAGTGCAGTAGTGAGCTGGCAGTGCCCTCCTAGCTACCAGAATAACTCACTGCTGTCAGCTTTTGGTGTATACTCAAGCTGAATTTAACTAATACAGGTAGTGGTCTCAGTTGCTGAGTGTTGTAGACAGGTGGTGTGGTGTGGAGTTACTGGGCACCAGAGCCAGCTCAGGTCAGGCCAATGCTGCACTTGCCCTGTTTCTTTTAAGGGTCTGTACCCGCTCTGTGGCGGGTTTATGCATGGCTGCATGCTTTGAGGAGCTCCAGCATGACCTCATGCACAGACACAGATTCTTCAAGGTGTACTCTTCACCATGGACTTATCCTTGAGCTACAATCCCTTCAAACATGTGCCTGCTGTGGTCTCAGATGCTCCAGGATGTACCTGCTCTGGCATGCGCTTATCCACAGCCACAAGTTCTTTGGGGCGTCCTGCTCCTGCATGGACTCATCCACAGGTCACAGTCACTTTGACTCAAATTCACACTGGAGTTCCAGCCTGTCTAGTACAGCAGTGCCCTTTCAATCTGCCAGCACAAGGGCACCACCATTGCTGTTATCAGAATGTTCCAAGCATGATAGACCAAGATGATGAGCAGTGCAATGGTAACAGCAAGGAGCAAAGACAAAAAAGCAGTCACTAACACCAAGACTCTAATTTACAGTAAGGCAAGCAAACCCCATGGCAAGCACGGAAGCCTGCTGATTAATAGCTGAATAGTAATAACAGGTACAGATGTGACCTAGCACATTCCAGACAAATCTGTTATCTCAAACCCTTCAAGCCCCATGTTGTGTGCCCAGCATTAGTTACTGTGAAGAAAATTACCTCTATCCCAGCCAAAACCTGCACACAGCTATCTTCTGCAGTACATTGCAAACTGATTAGTTAAGTGGAATTGGCTTATGCAATCAAAAGGTTTCCCTTAATTCAAGAGCCATATGTTAATCTACTGGGAACTAGCTTATATTTGGGAGTATAAATTCTGGGTTTCATGAGAAACTGATTTTTCTTTTTCTAACTTTCAGACTTGCTGCAATCAACTGCTGACTTCCTTGATACCCTGGATGAGATTATTGACATGCCACCTCCGAATTATGACATTTAATCCATATTCTGAAGTTTCTATTGAGTTCAAATTTCATTGTTCTGTATTTTTAAATAAAAGTTAATCTAACCTCTACAATACAAGACTTGTCTGTTTTAAATGGACCCAAGATGTAGATAGTACAGTAGTGCTTTGGAAAAGAAGACTTAAAGCAGAGCCTGGGTAAGCTTCAAAGCAAGACTGCGATGCAGTGTTGTCCACTGTATCTAGATGCTGGTATGTGCTAATTGGACTACATTGTCATAATAAATTCAGGCCCTTCTCAATTGTTTAGATCACTTTATTAAAGACACAGTTGTTTAAAAATAGTGTGTACCTAGTGTATTAAGTACTAGAGTTGGTACTCTTGTGGCATTTTTCCTTTATTGAACTTATTTACCATTCACAGTGGTTGTTTGAGATGGGTTCTTATGCAGCTGTAGACTGCTTCTCCTTGTCACATCATTGTGGTGCCGATTGCTGGTTACTGTGTGTGCTCTGTGAGGAAGCCCCATTCTTCAAGTTGTAAACACAGGTTCAAGAGTTTTTCTTTTCTTTTTTTCTTTTTTTTTTTTTTCTTGGGTTTTAATGGCCTTAACCCCTGTTCCTCATCACATGAGGCAAGTCAGCCTTCACTCAATCTATTTCTATAGCTCTTGGGTGGTGCTCTGATCTAGTTGTATGACAGCAGATCTAGTTGTATGACAGCAGCCTGAGCTGCCTTCAGCTTTCAGCTCAAGCTTCACATGGATTGCAATGCTGTGCCTGTGTTCTAGTCACCTGCTGAGATAGCAAGCCTTTCTGTATTCCATGGAGCGCCTGAGCTCTGAACAGGAGCTATTGCCATTACACAGTTGCACAGTTGCTCTGTGTAACTGCAAGCAGTAATAGCAGCAAGACCAGCTTTTCAGCTAATGTTTTATGGTAATGTCTGAAGTAACAAGAAATATGCTTAAATGATTGTGAACTAACTAGGAGATGATAAATGCTCTAGTGAAGGAATAGGGTTAATTTGGTGTGGGTCAGTGCTGCATCCCACAGTTCTGCTGCTTGGAGGCATATTGTGGCTGCAACCTGACTGCATCAAGGTGAGAAGTGAATCTGTAGCCATAGTCCTTTCACGTGTTGCTTCTAGGAAGCTTAATGCAGGCAGTGAAGGAAGCCTTGCACTTTTCAATGGGTTGTCTGGTGTGCAGCTGCTGAAGGGAATGCATTTGCCCTGCTGTGGTGACATAATGAAGGTTCCTTTTAGCTTTGAAAGGTAGCAGGCAGAGCACAGAATACTTATTTTTACTGTTTCCTACTTATGGATGTTTCCTCCAGATGTTTCATTCCCTTAAATGCTTTTTACTCACTGGGGGGTAGATGGGCCTTCTTGGAATTGTCCTGTTGCAAATGCTGACCTCCAATCAGGACTAGAAACTTGCTATTATTAGATTGTCAGAGATTTAAGAAAATGAAAAGGTATTCATTATGTTTCTTCAAACTTGTCAAGGTATTGACTAAAGGGTTAAACTGGACTGAGTTATACAATAAATGGTCTTTATCTCCAGTTTCTTGTAACTGTTTTCAAACTTCAAAGAGTTCAGGGGTATATCAAACTAAAAAATAGGGTTGAGGAAATTCTGTATAGTTTTCCAGTTTTGGCTGATCCTTAATTGCATTTTAATATCTTTTGATTCTGAAATAACTTGCCCACCTCTGCTGAGAGAAGTTTAATAGGTATAGTCTGCCGACTGCAAGAGTTAAACTGTAATAACTGTAAAAGAGAGCGTTAAAATGCATCTTCCTTTGGCTTTTAGTCGTTACTGGGGCTGGCAGAAAACGGTCCAAGCCTAATTTTACACAAAAATGGCTGTAATTGAGGCCCTGGAACTGGTTCTGCAGTGCCATCATGTGGCCCCTTGTTAAGCAGCCGCACGGTTAAAAACAGTCTTTGGTATGCAAAGCACTAGATAATATGGTATGATATACCAATAAGCATATGACACGAAATCAGCATAAATGCAGGCTGCAACTTTTTGTATGTACAGACATCTTGTCTGGAAAGAGCCAGTAGTGCTTTGTGTTATGGATGTTTGTCATGGCAAATATAGTTACGTTTGGTTGGTTTAAAATACTCACTGTGATCAAGCACCTAGATCTACTCTCTGATCCTCTGGAGATAAGTTTCTTATGCTGAGTCCATGTATGTATACATGCACGCATGTCAGCATTTACAACATGCTTGGTAGTTGTAAGTTTTTATACCAAAATGGGTATTTGTCTAATGTTTGTAAAAGTGATAAATGGTTCAGATAGCCCTGTTGGTACTGACAGGCTTTAATCCCAAAAAGTTGTGGCTTGTGGTTACAGTCGAATGGATGTGCAGAAAGCAAAGCATGAGTCAGACTTGGGAATATTGCTGGTCTGTCTTGCATGAGAACACATGCTGCTGCAGTGTAGAACAGAAGGTAACAATGCTTGAATAAATGCTATGAGTTCAAACTGGCATAATCTTATTTTGCTTGTATTATTAAATCCTTTCAAAGTCATGGGGAAAAGATACAGTCATGGGCTTTGTGTCCTTTCCTTTTCCTACCTCCAATTTTCTTTTTCCTGTAAAAAATATGAAAAGGTGTTTTGGGTGCAGAGGAACATTTTCTTTAGGATCCTTTTCAGTGTGTTTCATCAGATTTCCTACAAATCCTGTCTCCTACAGCTGCTGGCAGGCAAGACAAGCCAGACAAAGCTAGGTCTGAGTGAGAAGCAAGCGCTTCTCAAGATTTTATCTGGAAATAGTTGAGACCAAAAAGGTATTTCACATGCAGCCCATCTCTGAGCCAGAACAGCAGTGTTGCTAGGAAGCTTCTGTATGGAATGGAAACCTACTTAGGAACACAATGCAGAAATCAGTTTTCTTTATACAACTACTATAGATAATTAATATTTAATCTTTAAGCCTTGATAAGCTTTTAAAAATGTCCATGATCCTTTTGGTTTGAAAGATTCAAAATAAATAAATGCTAATGGTTAATTTCAGACACATCCGTGATAAATCCAGAGTTAAGAAGACTCTATAGCAGATGAATGATGAAGTTAACTTCAGTTTTGGTTAGACGTTAATTCTTAGCACCAAATTTTAGGTGACTGGGAATGCTTTTGTTCCCTACAGTAGTGCACCTCATCTGGGGCTTCTTGTTTCCATTGGGATTTCAGGTTAATGCAGGTCCAGGGTTTTGCTTGTATAAAGTTTTGTTTTGTAAACATTTATCAGAAAGGTCCGTTTGTTTCAGCTGGGTTTTCTTCTCCGCATTTCATGTACTCTGCAACTTGGCTGGCTGAGGTTAAAGAGAAATGCATGTTCTTGTGACCTGCATGAGAACAAAGCTGCTGTGAGACTCAATTTGCGGTTGAGCTTCCTGCCTATAGTGACCTGAGACGATGGAAGTCGCAGAAGCAGAGTCTCCCATTTAGAAAATGTAAACTCCTGTAGCTGCAAATAGCCTGTGTCAGCCCATGAAGTGCTGGCTTCCTGATACTCAGTGTCAGGATAGCGCTGGGAATTTGGTGCTGCTTCACGTCATTTCAGTTAACACTGACTTCCACCAGCAGCTGAAAAATGACCTTCCTTAACTGTTCTAATATTGACATATGCAGCTTTTTATGCTGGTAAAGTTTTGTTTTCTGATGGGATATTGTCAGAAACAGACGCAAGTGGAGCTCAGAATGATGTCTGGGCACTACCCTGCACAACAGAGGTCCTATTTAAAACTGTTTGTGATGTTTTGGTTTACTTGAACAATTTACACTTCCTGCAAAGATCTGAGGTAAAATCTGTGATTTTAAAAGCATGGCTGTGATGAAAACAAATGCTTGCTTGGTGGCTTGCTTGCGGGTTGAACAAGTCTTAAATCATTGTAACTGTAAACCATGATGGGCAAATAAGGATTGTAAACAAGTACACAGAGCAGGTATCTTTTAAGTTGGTTATCACTCTGTAAAGCAGCATCTTTGACAGCATTCTGGCTGTGAGAATCACTTTAAATCCTTACCTGGATTTCTGTAAGGAGAACTTGGAGATTCACATAAAAATAATCTCTTAGCAGGCTGAGTAAAATTACTTCAGTGCACATCAGATAATTCATCCTATTTGTAATGTTCTGGCAGCGGGTGGCACCATGGTAACAGCATGCATTAAGGCTTCTCACTCCCTCAACCTGACAGCTGTGGTGTGATGTTTGCCTTTGGTGCACAGTGCAGGCAGCTGTAATGGGTTTCTTTGCTTCATTAATGTGAAATGGAGGATAAAAGTCAGCACTAAGGAATTCAGAGTGCCTTTACCCTCTGACTGCAGGGAATAGTATAACAGCCAAGGGCATTTTTATCTTTTGTTGTTTAAAAAGAAGAGGAATTAGAAGCCTGAGGCAATTGGTCTCTTCAGGGTTAGCAGAGCCAGGAATCTTGTAACTTTATAGTTTTACTGTTGTTTTATTAGTGTTAGCTGGATAGAAATACAATAATGTCCCTCTAACTATCCCCAAAGTGGTACTAACTGTGTACTGAGAGACACAGGCACTGATCTGCCCAACATGCTATAATGAGGTTTACATACAGTTTATATACACAATATACATTTAGTAACTGGTTGTTTGGGATCTGACTGCAAGCACGTGTTTTTGCACAGGAATTTACAAAGCCTGTAAGAAAAGTATAATTGATAATTTTACTTCTAACTGTGGTTGGGAAGAAGCTGAAAGCACGGTGGGTCTGCTGTGCTTGAATGACCTACAGAATTAGAGGGAGAAGTTATAAAATGTCCTTAATATGTATTTTCCTGCGGTCAGATTATGAAGAAAGCCAGGATGAAAAAGGAACATGCAAACAAGTCTACTAGGGTGGCTGTTGTGTGCTTTTCAAACAGGTGAGGTAATCTCTCCCAGTCAATGAAGCCTGAGGGGAGGTTCATTGAGCTGAATGCAGTGTGCAAGGATACCACTGAGATGCTAAACTTGTCTTAAAAGTTGCTGGGGACCTTGGAGATCAAGTAAGATGGAGGTACCATTTTGGTTATGAAGATTCTTTTTCTTGTACCTTTTTTCATTTGCTTAAAGTAGAATTAGAGATGCTTCCTTTGGGATTGTAATAATGACTTGTGTAGCTGTACACAAAATGATTTGGAAGAGGGGAAGCAAAGGCTTTTTGCATGGGACACTGAAGATTCAAAGAATAGACAGAATGATGCAGGCTGATAGACATAATATGTGTGGAGACATAGTCTTCCTGGTAACATTTCCTTTATTGTATCTTAAATTCAACTTCTACTTCCAGCATAGCCTGACGTAACCACAGCCTCAGACACTTAGAGATGTACCTGCTCTGGCATGGGCTTATCCCCTCCACAGATGCTTTGGGGTGTCCTGCTGCTGCATGGACCCATCCACAAGCAGTGCAGTAGCACAGCAAGGAGCAAGGCAAAAAAAAACCCCAGCCACTAACAAGCACTAGACTCTAATTTACAGTAAGGCAAGCACAGGAGCCTGCTGATTAACGGTTGAAGAGCAGTAACAGGTACAAATTTGATCTAGCACATTCCAGTCAAATCAGTTGTTATCTAGAACTGTTTGAGCCCTATGCTGGGTGCCAAAAACAACTGTTGTGGTTTAATCTCAGCTGGCAGAGCCACTTGTTTGCTCCCTCCCAGCAGTGGGCCTTGACTCTGTACAAACACTGCTCAGCAATAACAAAAACCTCCCTGTATTATCAACACTGCTTTCAGCACACCCCCAAAACATGGTGAAGCAAATTACTTATCCCAGCCATTTAGGAAATAACCTTTTACATTCAGGTATCCTGCTTGGCTTCAGGAATTCACATTTGGCTTCATTTTCACAATTAACCCTGAGCCTGCTTGATAAAAACACCTTTTGGAGCTGACCTGTCAGCCTCTCCTCCTGGCAAGTGTGCATTTTGTGTACTTCTGACTGGAGAAAAGGTCCTGCAGAAAAGACAAAAGTGTGGTTTGGGCAGCTCTGAAGGTAAATTTGACCTCATTTCCTCTGCCCAGCAGTCCAGAGGTAAGACACCAGTGTAACTAAAAGTGACCCTTGGGGTGCATGCTGTAAATTCAGCCTTTTACAGCACTGCAGCCTTGGCGGAGCCCTACTTTCATGTGAGCACTAAATAACCCTGTGGGATCTGCTCCTCTGTATCCTAAGGATCGGATCCTGCATCTTCTGCTGGCTCCTAATGCAGCCAAAGTTTCCATGAGCAAAACTTCGAGAGCACTGAGTAAACCCAGGAGTTTCAAAAGCACTGCAGTCAGGAGGGGGTGATAACAGCTCATGTGAGTACATCCCAGCTCCCTCTTGCCTTGCTCCAGACATGTCCCGAAACCAAGCTGCTGCACAGACTCTGCAGGGTGAGTGTAGCGAGTAGGAGCTGCTGTTTTCTTGGTGCCTTTTCCCTCTGTTTCCTAATGCAGGTTGAAAACTAGCCCAGATCCTCCGGTTGGGTACAGCAGGCATGGTGGGAAAGCCCATGGGGTGAATTCATGGCATGGAGGTATAACTGGATGTCACACCAGGAGCAAGGGGCCATGCCAAGGCTGGCAGAGGCAGCCCCTTGCCATACCTGGAGGTGGTTTAACTGGGGAGGTGGGACAGGAAGAAGCGGGCTGTCCTCACTATGGCTGGGACGTGAGAACTCTGGATGTTGGCAGGAGAGACAAGCCTCATCTTTTGGCATAGATGGCCCTTTGCTATGGTGGCACAGAAGAGGAAAGACTCCTCTTGCCAGACTGCTGCCTGTAGAGAAAGCCAGGCCCTTTTTATTGCTGCGGTGATTGTGAGCTCAGTGTTGTGTAAGTCCAGTCTTCATCTCTGAATATAGAAGCTAAAATGAATTTAAATACGGGCATGTTTGTGTGTGTTTATTGCAAAGATAATTGTTTGCAATTCCTCTAATGTTACAAATATGTTCATTGGCAGAGGAGTGACAAGGCAGGGCGTTCGCTGTCTGGTGAGGTGTTGAACTTGCTGCATTGCTGTTCAAAGTCTGAAAAGAGTGAAAGTGGAAAAATCAGGGTGGGAGCTTTGAAGGATGAGGACAAAATGTTGATGACACGATTTGGGTTACAGGAAGAGAATATTTCATTGCTAAGAGAGGGGGTTACTGCTGTGAATGATCATGCAGGGTGGATGTAGAAGGATGCAGAGATCTCAGTGATGGCATCTGAGGGACTTCAGTGCAGGTGCTGTGAAGAGACGAGGAGAGGCTGAGCCATGAGAGGGAGGCCCTGCTGCTGGATGGCAGGAAAAGGAGGGCAGAAACCAGCTTTTCCCAAATTCCTCTTGCCGTGAGGCTGCATCTCCGAGGCCTCAGCCCCAGCCTCACTGCAGGGTACAGGGGCCAGTCCTGAGCAGCAAGGCAAAGACGGAGCCTCTGCCTTATGGCCTCTGTGCACATCACCACTGCGTGTGCTTTGCCAATCACACAGCCCCTAGCTCTCTGTGGCCTTACTTGTGCTTCCCATTGCCAATTCTTTGGCCACTGCAGCCTGTGCACGTGATGTGGAGCCAAATAAGGAGGAGAGTTCTCCTTGATCCTGAATTACAGAGCGATGTCTTCACAAAGGGCAGACACTGACCCTTTCTCCAAAAGCCAAACTTTCTCATGTGCTGTGACAGTGATTGCTGTGCAACAACAGAGAGTGCCTTTTCATATTTCTCTGTCACTTTTCTCTCTGCTGTTGCTGCTCAAATTGCTTCTGACATCTAAACAAGATGCTGCTGCCGACCTTCCATGAACAGCCAGCTGTGACACTGGATATTTAGCGGGTTTAAGCAAAAATATATGGAAATATTCACATTCTCTAGGACGTTTTTTTACAGCTGCCCTCTGTGTGTGCACCTTGGAGGGAGTGCGGGGAGAGTGAGCAGAGCTCCTTGGGAGATGAAGCCCAGGTCATCCCGTTCTTCCTCCTCTGGTAAACTCCCAGCTATCCACAGAGACACAAAACCAATGCGTGCCTGTCCCTGCAGCGAGGGATCTCCCTGGGGCTGTTGCAGGGAAATGCCTGCAGCCCCTTCCTGCTTTCCAGAGCAGTGTGCGCTTCTCCAGCCTGTGGGGTGAATAACGTGGCTGCAGCCAGCCTTCCTTTCGAAGCGGCTCATACGGATGTGGGAAGTCCCTGCGGTGAGCAGGTCCCTGCTGGAGTCTGAAGAGCAGCACTGCAGGGCAGGGATTGGAAGGGCTGCTCCATGCGCTGGTGAATCATTGCGAGGGCTGGGGCTGCAGCACGCGGCAGATCGCAGCAGGCACAGACACCCTCTGTGCTGGGATGTCCCCATCGGGGATATCAGCTTTCAATGCAACTGATTCCTCAGCAGGAATGTTTCCTTTGGCTGTTGTTCCCGTGCAGGTTCTGCAAACCCTCTATGACTCAGTTCTGGAATGAGGAAAAACCCCAAACAAGAAAGCCAAGCTTGAGCCAGTTACTGTTTGGTTTCAGTTTTCTCTAAGCCAGGTGAGCAAAACCATTCCAGCTTCAGGAATCTATAAACTAACATCATATTTAGCTAACCTATCATCTTATTCTTTAACCAAATACATTGTACCGCTGGAATTGAGTAGTTCAGAACATTTTGCATTTCATTCAGCATGATATCAACCTCCTTTAAAAAGTCTGATTAGTCAGAATTGGGGTTCTCTGTACCTGTTGCTTGTGGAAACTCCAGGCGGGAGAAGTGAGTTGTGGTTCTCTCTGATGGACTGCTTATTTTCAGGGAACGTACCAAGTTCTGTCCATCGAAACACATTCAGCAACAAACAGTGACAGTTTCTTTGCTCTCAACCTCTTTTCAGCTTGAAACCTTTTCCTAAGGCTGTTGAGGTATTGCCAAGTCCTTGCCCATCGCCTTCCTTAAAAAACACACAGCCTTGGAGAGCTGCTTTTTGAAGCCACACGATCCTTTGGAGTAGCGCCTGTTATGTTTCATCTCCTGGATTTTGTGAAGGAGCTGATAAATTCATTTTAGGTATTTTAAATTGCCAGTTATGCTGTCCCATTCTTAGGAAACCAAGATTTCTAATTCCAAAGCTGACCTACAAAATCATACTCTCTAAACTTCATGTTGCGAACGCGGTATCCCCCGGTTCCAGCAGCATGCTGACCTACAAGAGCTCGTTTGGGAGGAGAAAGCCAGGATGAAAACGGAATCGTTCCTGTGGGAAGCTGATTCCAACAGCACAGCACTTTTCTAAGAAGAATTATTCCACTGGCAGACGTTCAAGTCTTGCAAGTTGTAACCAGGTGCTGGATTTCGCCTTCTACTTTCTACCCGGTCTTGCCAGATAAGAGGCTCTCGACCGTTCCTTTCAGTGTTTGTAAACCTCCCCCTGAAGAGTTTGGTTTTTCTGTGCCCGTCTTCCCACGTCTTGTTCTGAATTTCTTTTGAAACTAGGAAGGATCTGGAAATGCTTTGCATTGATATCCAACTGCCTTGAGGAAGCTCACATTCTACTTCACCCACATCCCGGCTCCCCAGCCTGGCGTATGTGACCATGCTGTGACTCCTAAGTCTTTTGCTGCAGTAGTTTGCTGCTTTGTAGAAGACTGTTTTTGGAAGAAGCAGAGGGGAAAAGGCCTTTGGCAGTGCAGGAACTCAGCCTGTTCTGTCTGTCCTTCTCCAGGTATTTTTTTTTAAGTTGGAACTAGCATCCTATTTTTCTGATTAATACAGACAGCAAAAATGTATTTGTCCTCCCAAGGGCTTCAACAGTGTGCTTGCAACAGAGGCCAACATAGCAGGAACCTGACGCACTGCCTATGGAGCAGCTAATTCTTTATTTCCCTATTTAGGAGCCTGCAAGAGTTGGTGGCAATTTGTTGCCTATTGAGAGTCTCAGTGCTTGTGTACTGTCCAGACTTAAGGGCAGTGTTATTTCCTGGTACTGCAACCGGGAATGCAGCATTTCTGTGTGATGAGCAGTACTGTCAAATAGCTAGAATATAACTTCCAAAGCTGTGTGTGTGACTTCAGAACCCAGGTTCTATTTTTAGACATAATTTGTGTGTCTGGAGCTACACCTACAAAAGGTTTTGGGCCTTTTTTGTACTTATCCCAAACATGCAGATCCTCAGAACTTCTGCCATCATGCCGCTGAGCTGCGGTAGCGCTGATGGCTTATGGCTCTTTTGTTTACTCCAGTTGATTCTTGGGTAAGCATCTGTTTCTGGACAAGAAGCTAGAGTCTCATTTATGCCTAAGCCCTGCTAAGATGTTCCTTGGTCTGTGGAGGCTGACGTGATAGTGTTTTCAGAGATTTCTTCTCATGTGGGATATGCGCAGAGTAGGATGGCAGCTGAGGAGGAGGTGTTTCTATTTCCAACAGCAAGGTACTCAGCTGAGTGCATGAGAGGCCAGTGCTCAGATTTCAAGATGCTTGAGGGGACTTCAACTCCTGATCCCAGCTGAGTTATTCTGGAGGACACTTCTCAGCTGCTCCTCCTGAGCAGAGCTGTGTGAGATGCTTCAGTGTGTCTGGGCAGGCAGGGGAGGAGATGATGGTGGCTTGGTGGTTAGGCTGCTTCTACAAGGAGAAGGCAAACTGGTTAGAAGACAGTCCTTTACATGGAGAACTTCCCTCCCTTCACTGGGCAGTGAAGAAGGGTCCCTTTTCCTCTTTGCTCCTGCTCTGCTGGCATACTCTGCCCTCAGGTTCATTCATTATGGTTCTGGATGATCAGGTCTCTGTCCCCTGTCTGTGTATCTGCAGCAGAGGAGCTGCTGTTTGCTGTCTCTCCTGCTCAGGGCTTACTCACTTCCTGCCTTAGTAACTCATTTGAAACCTTCCTGTTTTCTTGAACTTCTGAGTGCAAAGCATCTTAGTGAAGCCATCTATGAAGCTTATTACAGACATTGTGCTGTGCTGCCTGGCACTATTCTGCATCGGTTCTTTTCACTCAAGCTGGCTGATAGTGGGGCAGCAGATATTTTTACCCATTGAAATGCTGTATTCATCTTGGGGAGAGCCATTTGTCACAAGCGCAGGGTGCAGGCAGGCCCAGGGTTTATCTCAGGCTGCAGTGAGCAGCAGCGGTGCTGCAGGCCAGGACAAAGCTGCGGCGGATCTATGGATGCATGGTGGGGTCTGTGATGTACCGGCTCTCACAGCCTGGCTTTCACGTATGTTAAAGCCAGCCACGGAAAAACAATTATTAGAATGTAAACCTGAGGAGAATGGCTCTGGTGGGATTTTAAGACACTAGGACAGATGATCTGGCTGTTGTGACCCTGAGCAAAGCGGCTCTTGTAACATCCAAGCCCTCCGTGCAGCTACAGAGCAAAATTCTTCCTTTAGGATAAGAATTATGTGCATGCACATGCCCTCACATACACAGACAGGCTCTGGGGGGAAGGTTAATGCCTCTGTATGAATCTCTGCAGGCATTTCCTACTGGGAAAGCTTCCCAGTTTAGAGGAATGTGTCACGTAGGGTAGCTGCAGTGCTCCTGTCTTGGCTTGTTCCTCCTTCTTTTGTGAGTCCTGTCCATGAGCGGAGCTCTATGGCTTCTGGAAGCTGCAGAGGTCATCAGGAGTATGCAGAAGGGTTGTTTCTGCCATCCCCTCTCTCCTCTGTTACCCAAGCATGCCTGACAGAGCTCTTCACTGCTTGCAGAAGAGGTCAGAGCACCGCATCTTAATTTATAGTGCAAAATCAGAATTGGCTAATCAAATCCTACCTGGCTTGTGGTTTGACCATAGCCTTTGTACATGTGCAAAGTGGGCTATGAAAGGTGCGTGATTTATAAAGTATTTCCTAGGATTGCCTGTCAGCCTGATCTCTTTTGAATAAGTTGTACTGGATGTTAAAGCAATGAGTCAGAAATCAGTGGGAGAGCTCACAGGATTTGTAAGCCAATCCAACTTAAAGAAACCTGACAACTAGAAGCCCAAAAGTAGAAAATAATATACGTATCTGTATGAGGCTTTATAGTGTAGAAAAAGACCAAGGCTTATTAAGAACTCATCTCTCAAGGGAAACAAGTGAAAGTTTGTTTTTAATAGTATTGAGGGAGAAAGCCCAATTTCTTCAAAAATATTGTGGATTTTGCCATAGTTTTCAATGGGACCAGCTCCAGCTCCTCTTGGAATTCAGAACTCATGGTATTATCTCACTGTCTGTTACAATGAAATGCTGCAAGCAGGGTTGGAAGATTAATGAAATCATGCAAGAAGTGGCGATATATCTACTGTGCTTTCTGAAAGCTATATATTTGTGAAAGATATTTTATATACAGGACCTGATTTATCTCTGCTGCCTGCGTGTTTTATACTGCTGTAAAGATTTTAACTAGCTTAGGAGAGATCCTCCCCTCTGTGAGGACCTTTCCCTCCAGTGAAAGAAGGAAGTCAGCCATCTATACCGAATACAGTGAATAGCAATAAATAAAGGAGAGAAGCTGGAGCTACCTGATGGTGATGATTCTGGCACCTGGGCTGTGGTTTAGTGCCTTTAGAGAGCACTGCATGACCACACATCATGCTTCTGATAGTGCTGCACTCAGGGCTGTAGTATTATCTTGTTTGGCTTAACATAATATTGCCTCAAGAAATTCCAGCCGCTGAATTTAGACTTCCTGTCCAAAACCAAATTCAGTTAGACAAAACTTTCCAGATGAGATGCTAAGACAATAATAACTGTCCTGACTGATGTCAGCTGTCGAGCAGTGCACGGTATATTGTCTGTCTCTTCCTTGATCAGTCACTGTGTGCAAGCTTTCTTCCCCATTAACCTTTGCTTTGTTTCACAAGGCAGAGAACTTGTCCTGTCATCCTTCCTTTGTAAAGGCCTCTGTAAAGGCTTAGGCTTTCCTGATCGCCTTTTTGCTTTTGCTTGGAAGATACGCTGAGAACTGGGGAATGTGATTCTGTCACCATGGGGCTCCGGTTGTGTTTAGCTTCTGCTTTAAGTTACCCAGCTGTAACACATGCACAGAATGAAACCTTCCTTTTGGGACCCAGGAAACTTGAATAATCTTTACTTAAAGAACCATCAAGGATGTATTGGTCAGCAGGGAACAGATTAATTTAGTTCAGTGTCTTTTACCAGGAGTCTTTTAAATCTGGGGCTAGGGCGAGGATGCATTTTGAAAGGTGTACCACTGGGCACTGAAATATAGCTCAATCCCAGCCTGAAATATCACTGTTCCTCTCTTTCTAAGCAATGACTTACACAGATTCGTTTGCACACCCTTATTGATTAATCCTGTGAGGGTCTTTGCTTCTTTGTGCCCAAAATTGACCCAGGGCAGCATCTAAGACATGGTATTTTATTAGCTAAGATGAGGTCTCATGCTGGTGAAAATCAAAATCCCATTTCCAGATGCTTTCAAAACTTTGGGAATATTTCCCATCTGGATCTGGACTCATTGTCAATGGAGCTGCCTTCCAGTGTTAATTACTGTTGTTATGTATTTTAACACTGGTATTAAAATGAGGAACGTTTCGTGTGTGAAACTTCTGCTCTTATGAAAGGCATTTTATGTATTAGCCTAGATGGAGATCTGTAAACCAGATCTTGGGATGAAAAAAAAGATGGTAAATACTTTTGTCCTGAGTATGGGCAACCTGAGCCTTTATACTGACTCACAGGAATGTGGTTATTAACAATAAATATCTTCCTAGTTTTCTTCTCTCCAAAGTAGCTGGTCCATACATGAGCTTGTTTTTGTGGTAGCCCTTAGGGTGAATGCAGCAGAAAACATCAGAGCTCTCATGAAACGTGTTTGATATGTTTTATTCATTGGGAGTGGAAAACAGATTAAGCCCTTACTGCTTGCATCCCGTAGCTGGGAAAACACTCCTAGTTTCTTCCAGACTCATGGATGGAGTTTCTCCAAGATCTATAGAAGCTGTGTGTGAAGGAGAACCTCCTGGAATGTACCCTGGAAAAGCTCCTTGGCCTGATTGAAATGAAGGAGACAAGTGGAGTGGAAATGATTTCCTCTGGGTGAGTCTTGATTCAGTACCCATCAGAACTGGAAAATGTTGGGGGTTCAGACTGAGGTGGTGGAGATTTACTTTTCCAGGGCTAAATCCACAGATCAAAGAGTAGAGCCTGCTGTTAGCCTGCAATGAGTGGCTGTGAAATAGGTTTGGAAACAGCTGTCTAATGCCCGGTAAACAAATGTCTGCGTTGAGCAAAACAAGGATTGGCACACTTGTCAGCTTTGCCTTAGAAGCCTGTGGGATGAGTGGGTACCAGTGTTTCAAGCAGTCCCTTTCTCCTGAGGCAGAAACAATCTGCCTCAAGTCAGCGGTGAACATTAAGATTGTGCTATCGGTGCTGCTGCTTCTGCTGTGTTATTTATTTGTGGATAAATAAAGGCATTTAATTAACCAGACATTACGTCCCTTTTTAATAAGCTGGAAGTACACACACCGAGCATCTTGATGCAGGTATGGAAAAGTAGATTTGTTCATGCCAGTTTTAATCATCAGTCATATTATTTTGGCTACCAGAGCTGTTAGACTACAGGTCTAACCTCTCGTCCATTGGGGTCTTGCTTTTTATTTAGATTTTAAAACCGTATTCAACTGAGGTTTTGACCGAAACTGAATCACTATGTACTTGAAAGCTAAAGAGCTTATCAGGCATCTGATAATGTTTTCAGGATTTCCCCAGATTAGACCGCGGAGTGTACAGTCAGGAAGCTGAAGTATTGAGCGCCTGACCAGAGCTTCCTCCTGTGCAAGAGTGGGGGTTTCTCTGACTTCAGTCTTTAGCACTACGTGCATGGTCTGAGCCTTGAAATCTAAAGGCTAAAAAGCACCCAAATCTCCCAGCTGGGTACTCTGAGCAAGGCAAATAGAGTGTTTCATTTAAGCTCTGCTTGCAAGGTCAGCAAAACAGTTCTCACCTCTCCCTGCTGTTGCGTTACCTTCCTGGCTCTTTATCAACCAGGGAATCAGAAAGGGACTTTCCAGAGCTATAAACGGGTGAGCTGAATAGATGGAATGAACCTGTATGCAAATGAGTTTTGATTCCTTCCCTTTATAAAGTTAAAATGTTTTTGAGAGAGAAACAGATCGTCCAGAATGTGGGTGTCCGAGATCGTTACCTTGGGCTGGCTGTGTCGCTCTCCCTGCTGTCTGTCTGCCTTTCTGCCTATCTGTCTTTCCATTGTAGGGAACAATGCGGAGTGATGTAAAATAGAAAATGAGAAACGCAAACCTGTGGTGATTGAAGAGGAGGAAGGAAAATGAAAAAGAAAAAGCTGAAGAGTGGGAAAAGATAAAATAAAATGAATTTTGGGGATTCCACTGTGAGTAAAAGCTGAAAAAAAATGTAAGCTGATTTATTACATGCTTATCTTCTGCCTGAGAGCAGTATGCTTTGTATGTGTGAAAGGTAAATTGCACACTAAAGATTGGATCAAAATGACAAATTCTTCCTCAGTTCCTCCAGCTTTAAACCAGAGTAATTCTGTCAGCTTCAACAGATTTACGCTTTGTAAACAACAGCAGAATCGAGATCAAGTGTTTGAAGTCATTTGGGGTTATATTTGTGCTAAAGCAATGAGAAGTTTAGAATGATTTTAAATACTGTTGTATAGGGAATCTGCACATTTTCTAATGCTTCTCTTTGCCAGGCAGGAATTTTTTGCTGTTGTCCTTCCAGCGCTATTATGACTTTATTCCAAATCCAATGGCAATTCAGAAAAAAAGGGGTGGTGGTAGCACTATGTGTATTAGTGTTTTCCTTGTATTATGATTTATGTCTATTTTTTTTCCTTTTAAATATGTATTTTAACCCACTTAAATGGCAACACTTTAAACAGGGAGAAGATGTGAGTTAGTTGATAGGCTATGATATGATGATCTCCATCAGATGCCACTGATTTTGAAAGTGCAATGTTTGATTGCAGCCGAGGGGATTGGCTGGCTGTACCTGGTTTTCTTTCGCATTGATCCTTTACTTCTTTGAAGATGTATTTATCTATTTTTTCCTGTCTGTGCTCTGAGCTTATTTAGGCCTTCAAAAGTTTGTTTTACAGTATGGAAAAAGGGGATGGAGAAAGTGCCACTGTTTTCCATGGTGGAATTTCCAACAGATTCCCTGTTTGGTTGGAAAGGTGCAGAGATGGGTTTCTGGAGTCTGCAGGATGAGGCAGCTCTCATCCTTCCATCTCTTAGCATGATTAGAGACAGGCAGTTACTCTTTTCTTTTTCTGAATAGTTTGCTTGCTGAAACATGCAATTTTGAATGAGCTAAAATGATTTACAAAGCTTAACCGAGTGCAGCAAATAATATCGGGTAAATAACAAAAAGTTGCAATATTTTAACATTTTCAGGATTAAACCTTTATTTTTTAAAAATAATCTGTTTTTTTTACTAGTACTAATGATAGCAAAAAAGAAACATTTTTTGTTTGCTTGTTTTAGGCCCCAAAACCCCCCTTGTAATGTGCCTGAAATTAATGTGTTTGTCTTCAGAAAATAACTGGGGCTGGGGGAAAAATCATTCCTGGCTCAGCCAAATTGCATTTTTCTTTTTCCTTATTTTTAATTCTTTCTGCTTAGTGGATATAAAAATTCCTCATAGCCTTATCTTTGGAACAGACCGTTACAGGGATTGCCTGTATTTCGTGGTTGTCTTGGAGAATGTTGAGATTTTATTTGTTTTGTTGAGATTATTATTATGGTGATGAAAATGTGAATCATTTGGATGATAAAAATGTATACTTTAATGTCTTCTTTTTTTTTCCAAAATAAACACATTATCCATCTTTTCCTATAATTAAAAAAAGAGAAAAGTCAGTTTTCATTATTGAAATAGATTTTGTGTACAATTTTTGAACCAATTCCCCCATTTCATGAGCAGGGCTTCAGCTACTCTCTTCTGCAGCTTTTCAAGTATCTATCTGTACTCTATCCTAGTTTGCTGCAGGATGGGACTTTACTGGTGCTTAATACAGTTTTATTTCTTGGGAAGCAGGACCTGGAGCTCCCAAGGGGAGGATTGCAGAGATGGCAGGACAAGGGCCTGAGGTTGCGCTGGGGGACCTTTGGCAAGAGAGAGGTTTCAAGTATGTCAGTGGCTACCTGTGACCTTCTTGGGTGGATTCATTAAGGAGAAGCCACAAAAATAATATTCAAAGCTGTATCTAATCCTTTAGTGGATACTGGATAGCCAAGGCCATACTGGCACCTCTAACGATCTTATGTTAAGTCTGTGCATGCATCAGAGAATGTCTTCGCTTTTCACTGTAGCCATTAGCGGTAGTTAACATACTTGACTCAGTGTTCTAGATGTGATTATGTTGAATCTCAACAGCACCTGAAATTGTTTCTTTAAAATCAGATCAGGTGAGTTCAAGGGGAGCACAACTGAAAACCCTGAGCAGGAGGTGAGCGTATCCCAGAGGAAGGCAGCACCAGGTCCCTGCATGCTGGCTGCATCAGCATTTCGTAGCCTTTTCTAATGGAGCCCCTTTGAAACAAAAACCTTGGACCATTTCACATGCCCAAAAAGAGCTGTCTGCACCTGCAGGCAATCCCTGGCAGCATCCAGAAACAGGCTCCTGGCTCTGTCTGCCAGTGCTTGGTGCATCCCTGCCAACAGCATAGGGATAGAGGTGCATTTTTTCATCTGCTAAATGAGACTGTTCATGGACCAGCTCCCGGTGTCTGACAGCAGGTCCACAGCTTTCTGGCTGAGTAATGCTGCCTAAATAGCTTCCAGGGGTTAGGGCTCCTTAGCCAGGTCGCAATTCATTGCTCCCAGACTATCTTATTAACTGGCACATATCATTCTCTGCATTAACTATGGCCGGTTTCCACAGTACTTGAGCTGTTTCATAGTTTTAATATCACACTCATTTATTTCAGTAAATTAATAGTGCAACAGACTGTATGTATTGAAAGTCTGTTTACTATTCGTAGTCTATTTTCAACTACTGCAGTATAGTTACAATATAAAGTATAAGTGAAGTGATCTTTTATATCTTAATTCTTATACATTGAACCACTCTGAAGAAAAAAAAATCTGTCTTTTAATGGATTACTAACACTGCAGTTATTTATTACAGTGTGCTTTTCCAAGTAAACTCCTTGCTGGGTGATTGTCACATTCCTTTTTAGATAATGGGAGAGTTACAAAAAGGTGATTAACTGATGTTTGCCTGTTTGATTTTTAAAGCTAATATAGAGCCTGACCATTTGGGATTAATAATACATAGTATAGAACTTATGCAGTGACGAATGTTGTAAATATCTATGTATTTTCGGCAGTTGAAATGTTACCAGCTCTTTTGAATTATTACAAGTATGGAGATTGGAAGGGAACAAGAAATGGCCATATACTCTCTCCTGTTTACTTGTTACCCTCTTCCTGTTTTTTTGAGCGTTTAGATCACATCTGAAACCCATGGATTGACCAGTCATTTCAAGCTCACTCAGTTCCCCTACACATATCAGGAATTGGTTCAGATGAACAGTTTATCTTGCCACCCCGCCTGTCTTATCAAGGGCTGGAGGCAGCATGTGTGTCACCTCCAGCATCTGCTGCAGGTACAGTGATCAGATCTCCTGACCAAGGGAGGAAGTGCTACTGGGGTTGGAGGCAGCTCCATATTCAAAGAGGTAGGTCTTTTCCTTCATCCTTGTTATTAGTCAGTTGGTACAAAATTTATTGTATGTTTAGAGTGAAAATTTATTGCTAAAGTTATAATGAATAGATAAAGACAGTGTTTCACAGAGTTGCAAGGGGCTTTTAACTTCTCAGTTCTCTTTACCCTTATTAGTGAGCTGAAAATTGGCTTTCCACCTTACAACATCTGGGGGCTGTTAATACAGCTGTTTCTACAGTTGTGTCAATGCGCAAAATATGTTTCAGGCTGTTTACATCCCTCTATACAGTGTGTCATCCTGTTAGCTGAGAATATCTAAGAAAATATGAAGCCCATAAATGCTTGTATTTTCCAATACAAAAAACTTGCTGAAATTGCCTCCAGGCTGTAACTTATTATGGCTTTCTGTGAACGTAACTGAAAGTATACTATATTGTAACTATACTGTGAGTGTATACTATAGAGGTTGTTAAAAAGAATAGTTGGTATTAGAAGTCTTTATTGCTGCTGGCCAGATCTTTGTAAAAATCTGAAATGACATTTTCATTATGCACTTTTCTATATGACTGTTTTAACCAGATGCAATGTGTACAGATGGCCGACTAGGTGTAAATCATAGAATCATAGAATAGTTTGGGCTGGAAGGGACCTTCAAAGGTTATGTAGTCCAACCCCTGTGCTATGAGCAGGGACATCTTCAACTGCATCAGGTTGCCAGACCCACATCCATCCTGGACTTAAAGGGATGGTGCATCTATCACTTCTCTGGGCAACATGTTTCATTTATTGCCCACATTGTAAAAAAAATTTTCCCAAAAATATATGTTCTTCTTAGTGATTTGTGCTCAGTATCTCTTTTGCCATGTATTTTTTCTTGAAATTAGGGGAAAAAAATCCACCCCACCCCACCCCCAATCGGGAAGTTTTAGGTCAAAAAAATGAAATAGAATATGCAATCATTTTTATCTTTCATGAAGGAAGATGGTCCATTGCACAAAGCTCTGTGTTGTTGGAAAATGTGATTAAATTGGAGACAACAGAATTGAACGTCCAGAGAAGCAGAGGGGAATAATTCTACAGGAGAGGAAATTGAATGTTTGTTATTCATGACATAGACATTGGCAGTAGAAATATAACAACCACTTCATATTAAAAATGCATCCAGAAAATATCTGGGAGTTTCAGAAAGCTTATTGGGAACAAATACACTTGCTTCTGCCAAGCCCAAAATATGTGCTTGGGTTGATACCAATTCATCAGGAGATGTACATTTTTTATTTCCAAATACTGATTAACTGGGTTTTTCTCTTCTTCTTTTTGGTGGGGGCACAGTAAAAGTGCCTGTGTAGTTGTGGGCTGAAGGCATTACGGGCCTGACGCGTTCGTCATCTTGAGGAGTTCAGGAGAAGGAATACCTACAGGCAATTCCTCATCTGGCAGTGACATGGTGAGAACCTGGTTGTAATCTTGGAGCTTAAAGCCAGCGTATCAATGTCTGATGTGAACTGTTTGATAGTGGCAGAGTTTATCTTAAGAGCAAAGCTAAGGTGTGCTTTTTCTTTAAGTCTGCACCGAAACTTTGGTCTTGGGTTTTTCAGTGGTGAACATGATCTTTACGGAGCAAGGAAGGATTAATCATGTCTCTGCATGTGAACACTCTTTGCCTGTAAACATGCATATTTTCTTTACTCAAAGGTATTAACAATATTTAAGGTGTGTTATGATATGGGCAGCATCTGCCTTGTACTTAACCAGTAGAGTCAAGACTTTCTCGTCCCTCCTTAGCTTGCAAGCAGAGCTGCTCTGCTGTTGGTAGGAGTGATGGAAACAGACCCAGTCAGTGTAAAAAGGTTGGTTTTGGTGTGGTGTAACCCTGAGCAGGGACAAGGCAAGCTCTCCAAGGCTCACATTCAGCTCCTATATGGCAGTGAGCTGGGGGATGAATTGGAATTACTGTGGTGTGCAAAGGAGGCTGCCTGCCCTGGGCTAAGCAGGGACAGATGGGCCAAGGCAAGCAGCCAGTCTGGCCAAGGGATGCGGGAAAGCTCAAGACATGTGGGAAAGAAGGGAATGTCAGAGAAATGTGGACTTTTCACATAGGGAAGCCCAGAAAGTTCAGGAAAGGGTTTCGAAGCTGATGGTTTGAGTTTTAAATGTTGAGATCTGTGTTTGCTGTGCGGAGCAGCAGTTTCTCACTGACCCTAGCTGCAGGTGCATGCTTGTGTGCAACAGCACCTGGCAGTGCTGTCACAGCGGGTGGGTGGAAGACATCTGCCCAGCAGGCAAAATACCCCGGGCTCTGCAGAGCATGCAGCCTACAGCCCCTCTTCTGAAACTCTCAGCTCTCACGCCCTGTGGTGCAGCGGAACAGTTTTAACCTGAAAGCTTCTGCTGGGTTCGAGTGTATGGCGGCCTCTGGTGTCACCGTGGTCCTTAATGGCTGTGGGCTTTCCTTTTATTAATCTCAAGATCTCTAGAGTGATTTCATCTTCCATTTTGCCCTCTCGTTTCAACTAACCCGATGTCAGTGTAGCTGTAGATATGTATTTTTTCCACTAGCTGTGGGGAAAATGTATTTAACTAAATAAGGGTGAAGAAGATACATCATGCTTCTAATGAAATGTGACCGTGCTCATATTTTATTTCAAGTTGCCCATTGGTGCTAATTAATTACCACCCACGATGAGCTCATTTGAATAGTATCTGGATTCCATGTGAAGCTGCAGTAGATCATTGACTGGTTAAGAAGCATTAAAATATAACTCTTCGGTTGTATGTTCAGAGAAATGTAGATATTGTATCAAAAAGAAAGGTAGTAATGCCAACATCAAGAATAGAAGTAAGGGATGATAAGGAAAAAGCAGAGAATTTATACATTCCATTAACTTAATGGCTTTAGGATCTTTATGCTCTTTTCCTGTTAAAACATATTTACTCGAAAAGGAAAATTATGGAAGAGTGGTTTTCAGGCACTTAACATTACTTAATCACTTTAAAAAGGTTTGCCTTTCAGTAAAGCAGTAAAACTTTATATGATGATCGCCTATTAAGTATCTGTTCTGCAGGAATAGTTAATTCTCTTGTAACGAGATCTCCAAGCTATGAGGTACTAAGGGACCTTGCTGGAATAGGAAAAAGTAATGTTTTTTCAAAAAGCAGATTAATGTCCTGTTGAACACTCACCTCCTCTCTGCTCTTGCCAAGGGAGAGCAACATAATTTTATGGGCTGTCTTCTTGTTTGCAAATGCATGAATTTAATCCTTGAACAAATGAGCTCTCACAGGGAGGGGGGCACTGCAGGAATGACACTGAAAGGACAGAGGAAGGCACACCTGAAGTTGATAAGCGGTCAAAGCGGAGGGTGGCTGAAACTGGCATTGTGTTTTTTAAAATCCTTGAGAGCTAATGCACTGCGACAGTATTAAACTCAGCAGGCAAATTGTGACAGTTTGACCTTTTCTCCTACTTGATTAAAAAACCCTCTAAAGCCAACTTACGTGGAAAATGACTGTGGAATTATGAGCATGCACCAGTCCATACCTGCCCTTTATGGATTTTACTAACACACTCACTGATAGAGAGCTCAGCTGGGGTGTCCTCCCCAAGGGGACCTTTGGGACAGGTCCATCCCAGAGTTTTGGGAGGGAGCAGAGCTGTCAGTTGCAGAGGGTGCTGCAGGTTCCCAAGTCAGAGATTTTATCTGTATCCCTGTTATGTGGATGTCTGCTCTCCCTGAAAGGTAACAACCTGGCAGGCACTCACCTGGGAAGTGGGAGAGGTTGGTTTAGCTTCTCTTGAGCACAGAGCTGGGGAGCACCCCACGCTTCACCCCAGTGTCCAGCTGCCCTCCTAGCCAGGGCGGCGGCTGCAGTGTCCAAGCAAGCTAACTTAAGAACTATCACAGGTCCATTTACTGTGTTTTGTGGAGAGGCATTTAATTTTTTCCTTGTCATTAGCATGTCTGATTGCACAATGCAAATGAGTGCCGAAGTTATGTGTTCCCAGCTGAGTGTACTGCCCATGCTGGTGCCCAGGTAGCGTCAGCTCCTTGCAGGTTCTCTACAGAAGAGCCGTGTGCTGAACATAGCAGAAGCACTGTCTCAAGTGCTGGGAACATCCTTAATCTTCCTGAGCCTTTCTCTGTTTTACCATACCATGTATTCATCAATGACAATTTGATTTTCTGTCCTGCTCGAGATCAGAAGAGTGATCACTGCAGAAGGGCTGTGCTGCTGGTGAATGTCTTGCTTAATCTCAAGAACGATCTCATTCCCAAGCAGTGACCAATCAGAAAAATCAGACAAGCAAAATTTATTGCTGTGGTATCTTATTTCAAAGTTGCAGATGAAGTTGTGCCTTATTTATTAATTTGGTTTTTCTTTCCTGTAATAGAAGTCTCAGAGTCCCACTCACAGATTGGTGGGACTGTGGGTACCACAAGAGAGTTCTATTGCAAAAATGTTTGTTCAGAGATTTCCCTTCCAGCAAGAGAAACAGTTAAAGAAGCATATTTTTAATTTCCGTTGTTTGGTTGACTGGTTCAGCTGCCTAAGAAACCAATTACAGCCATAAAGACACAGGCACACAGCTGGATACTGCAGCAGTGAAGCTGTTGGATGTCCTGCTGAACAGTGCACTCTGTGCTCAGCCTCTGCTGTGTTGCTAATTTAGCTGAAAAAGTGACACTGATGTTATCAAGAATCATTCACTGCAATTTTTATCATTTGAGATGAAGATTTTAGAGATAAATTTCAGAGAGGGTTTCTAGATAAATTAATGATTTAGAAACCCAGATAGTAATTGCAGTAGGACAGGCTGTGCAGAGAATAGGGTTTTAATATCCACGCAGTGCTGGCTACACAGCCACTGGTAGCCCTGTGCTCAGGTTGGTGAGTGAGCTTTGCTGGGGGAGCTTTGAACTCCTGCTGGGGCTGGGCAAATTTTAGGTTGGAATAAGTTGGGCTTTTTCCAGTCAAAAAAATTGGAAATATTTTTGAATTGAACTACTTTCTCAGGAAAACCTAGAGGCTTCTTGATGCTTTTCAATTTTCATTCAACGTTGTTAGTTCAAAAAAAATCACACTTATCTATGATTTAGAAATGCTATACTAAAAAAAAAAGAAAAAAGAAATTCTTCTCTTTGAACCATTCTGTTGAGTAAATTGACTTAAATTTATTTTTAAGGCAAAAATATTTAATTGGAAAGCCCCTTGACCTCAAATATTTTATTACCGACCAACTATTTGGTTTCACTGAACCCAAAGGGATTTTTTTTGTGATGCCTCCTCTCACTGGAACGCCAAGAAATATGTTTGAAATGTTCCAAGTAGATCTGAATTTTCATTCTTTTTTTTTTTTTTTTTTTTTTATAGCTGAAACTACACATGATGCTATGCAAAAGTAATATCTAATTTACAGAAGAATACACCATCCAACATCCTAACCAGTCTATTGTTCCTCAAAAATTCCAAGTTTGGTCTCTAAAGTTTAATGAAATCTGTGACTTCTCTCAGGCTGTGTCAGAAGTGATGAGGTGTTTCCTGTCTGAGATATCAGCTTTGACCTTCAGTGCCTTTGAGCAGTATTTATCTGTAGCCCAAACCTCCTGCCTTGGGGTGAGATTGCCACTGTGAGGAGGTTGTCACATCAGACAATGTTGTGACAGGGCACAGCCCTACAGCTGTAACGTTGAAGGCTTCTGCTGGCCTTTTTGCCACCCAGATTCCAACAACTCTGGAGGGCTGCGCCAGTACCGGATTTCCTTCTCTGGAGCTTCTGGATGGGTTATTTTGTTAACAAAGTTTGCTGTGTGACTCTGGAAGGTTTTACCCCTGTGTCTGTGCCATAGCATTAAAAAAAAGGAAGAATATTTATAGCCTACTCCTTTGAAATTCCCAAAGGCTTCCAGAAAAATGAAAAATGTGATACGGTTATACTCCTTGGCTATAAGGCTATAAATTCAATTTTTTTTGTTACTAAGGATTCTGCTATGTGTTAGGGCACATTCTGTCTGTGTGTGTGGCCACTTCTGGTGCCAGAGGGAAACATAAAATAGCCCATTTCTCAATATATATGTCCTCGGGCCATTATTCTGCCTCTGACCTACAGTCTGGGTAGAGTTGCTTTGTCTGCAGTGAAGGTTTCATTCTTCTGTTTTGCAGCACCTGGAAGGCAGCCAGTTACTGAAGAGAGCAAGCAGGAGTATGAGATACTACTGCGCGTCAGGACAGCCTTAAAATGAATGTCGTTTATTCTCAGCTTTGAGAACTGAATTCCATGGGTTGTAATTGAATCTGCTGTCAGACCCATGGGGCTCAGTTCTTCAGCTTGGATATTTCTGTCTTCGTATACACAAGAGATCAAAGAAGCACCTGATCATTCGCTGACTCTTCTGGATGGTGATAGCAGCAAGTAGGAGAGAAAGAATATCTGATGTAAATAATTTTAACAGGCAGGTCTCATTGTGAAGGCCAGGCTCTCTCATGTTAAATAGCTGTATGGTGATTGAATCTCTCCTTAACTGATAGACTCTATGTTGCTATTCACTGTTTAATTCACTCTGTTCTTTCCTCTCACTTTTATCAAGGTTACATATAAATCTTGAGATATTGCTGACTGAATGACAGTCCCCAAATAGTGCGAAGTGATGCAGTGCTCCTAAGAGCAGCTGTGGTGAGTTACACTAGACCAATACAACCTTGGATCTCCCCCACCTGAACACCAAGTCTAGTGGTTGATAGTGTGCCGTAACCTCCTCTGCCTGGTACCACTGCTGTGCAGTTATTGTTTCTTTTGCTTTGCCAAATACCCTTTGTCAGCAAGAAAAAAATCTCAGTTGCAACTATAAAGAATATGCATTTGCACCAGCTGCCAGCACCCTTACATAAACACACATTTGCTTTCCTGAACATGGTAATATGCTCCCAGAGTGTTTGGATTAGGGAGTTTCTAGTGTAATCAGTGTTGGCAATGTGAGTGCTGTTTGAAGGCTCAGCAGCACAAGCATCCCCTTATAGGGGGATTTATTTAAGTCATAGGCTGATGTGTTTTTTCTTGGAGGATCTACGTTAAAATTTTTCGTTCAGGCATCAGGAAAATAATATTTATGGTCCTCAAGCATGTAAAGTGTTATCACTGCTAATGAGCTTTCCACCTCTTTCCTGTGATAATAACACCTTCCTAAATTACGTTTTTCCAACTCAGTAAAGTGGATCATACATTGATCTCATCCCTGTGGTGCAATGCTCTCAAAAGCATAGCAATATTAAAATCCCACAGGTGCAGGAGCAGCTTGCTCAGCTAAGTAGCTTAAAACTGTCATGTGCCGTTTATTCTGAAAGTGTATTTACACTAAAAATAATCAGATACAATCACTGTTGCCTGTGGATACAGATGTACCTTCATACTGAAGTGCTTTTGATACAAGTTTTTATTCTAGTTGTTGAAGATGTTCTCTGTGGCTGTCTAAAGTATATTGTGCTCACTAGCATAGATATTACAGTTCTTGGAAGAATTCACCAGCTCCTGCTGTGAGCATATCCATTAAAGAAGAAGGAGGAATGCACAAAGCAAAGTGATGAAGTTTCATTTTTTCATTTCCTCTATCATCACTGTCAGAAAGAGGAAATGAAATTTGAGGTCGGAGTTAGAAAAAATCTGCAAAAGAAGAGAAACAGAATAGTGCTACAAGACGCCAAATGCAGGCAGCGTCGTGGACAGTAGATGGCTGAAGGCACTAAACTTCATCCTCTTCCTTCGCTATGAAGTGCAGCCTTCAGGCAGTGATGCATCAGGGATGTGTTCATAGTGGTAACCACACAACGTCACTGCTGAAATCAAGATGGTCTTTTGTGCAGGAGTCTTTGCAGCCCCATCTCTTTGAGGGCAGCCCTCAAAACATGGTGTAAGTAATGCTTTCTTTTTTCTCAAAGGCCACAGTAAGTCATGAACTAACAATAACACAATTGATGTTATCTGGAATTAAGCTTAAGTAGTTAAAAGATGAAGGGATGAACAAGTCACCACCATCTAAGTGAGGGAACAGATCCAGGGCTGTTGTTACTCTGCTAATGGCTTGTGCCTGCAAAAATACTCGCAGGAAGGGTGAGGGGTATCTCATGTGAGCCCACAGAGAGGGGTTCCTCACTCCCTACAAATTCACACACCAGAGCACACACCTTTGAACTGCAAATAAGATATTGCTACCAAATAGTTGATGCCTGTATGTGAATGGCACTGATTCTCCCTAAGTGCCACAGACTGCCTGTGCTTAGGTGAAAGTCATGAAACTTACGTCTAGCTTCCAAGCTCCAGCTCTTCATCAGTGTTGGGCTTGCATGTAGGAAAACAGTCGCACAGCCCACATGTAATGAAAAAGTAATTGGTATTTTTGTCCTGGAAAAGTATATGTTCTGATTGTAGCTGTTCACGTGAAAAAATGGTGAAGGAAAGAGCTGTTCCCGGAGTTTGCTTTTATGTCTCAAAGCTGCCTAGGTGATTTCTGTGCTCCACAATTCCTTCTGGGTAGGAGAGAACAGCTTAAAATGATGAGGCACAGAGCTATTTTGAAAGCAGATGCAAGCCCGCCTTTCAGCCCTGCAATAATTCGGTGTGTTCTTTCTTTGCTGTAGGCTTCTGTAGTTACCTTTCGAACCTTGCTTGCCCTGGGTGACAAAGCATCTTTTTGGACATTCTTGAGATCTTCAAATGAGGTACGTTCTCAAGTTGCAGACTGACAGTGCTCTGTCTTTCACCAAAACAGTATTCTTAATACACAGTTTCAAACCAACGTATCTTCTGTCTGTCTGATTGTCTCCCTCTCAGTACACTGGTTTATTCTACTTCACTGTAGCCAGGGCAGTCCTCAGGATGCCCCAGCCTGCAGCTCACACTCCAGCCAGCCTGCATGAGGCTATGTGCCTCTTGGCACACTGAAGTAATGCAGTGTCATGGTGCTGAAGTGATTCAGTGACTCATTTCCTGATGCTCTGTCAGACGTTGAACGTGTTATGTGTATTAATTGATGCAAGACCTTACTGAATTCACCAGCTTTGCGCGTAAGCACCAGAAGCGAAAGCATCGCAATTTTGATGACGGTGCCTCTTCTGAAGGATTTTCTCATCTTTTCTTGTTCCCTGACTTCCAAAACTGGCGTCTTCAGTCTGATCCTCTAAATGTTTAATTTCAGAGTGAGATTCTGATATTTTCATTCTACTCCATTTCTTCTTGTCAGAACCATTCAGGTGAATCCAGATGTATTTGTTAGTGCTGCTCTAGATTTGTAACTTGACTTTGGGGCAAGTAAAGCATTTGCTAAATACCCTCATCTTTTTTAAGCTGATCTATGCCACCTTCTGGTGCTTATTATTCTACAAGCTTACTCTGTCTATTTTGTTCTGTATAAATCAATGGGCTGAATCCCCTGGCACAGCTCTGGCAAACCAGCAGGGCTACTTACATTTTGACTGAGAGTCCAAACACCTAGAATAAAGAAGCAGCCCTGAATTCTCTTGCATGCTTGCTGTTCTTCACTTGGTGGCTTTCTGCTTGCTAATCACAACAAATCAACAAGGACAGATACCTACACCCTTCTTCTTCTGGTATGAGAATGCCCGAGTGCCACCCTCTGCTGCTGTTTGTGTGGTTTTCTGCCTCCCACTCCTTTGGCTGACATTCTGTACCCAGTTCTTTGTCCTCAATCCCTCCCTGCCTCTCTTGGAGCATCTCTCTTGTGTTTTTTTTTCCTCTTCTGCATATGGTGGGATTGTGTTGCTCTTTTTCTTTTCTCTAACTCATCCCCCAGGACTCTTTTCTCCCTTATAAAAGACAGTGCATGAACCTTGAATCAAAACTCCTGAGTGCTGGAGGGGCTTGGGCACTACTTCAAAAGCAGAATGGAAAAAAATAGAGGAGCAACACTGAGGGGAGTGGACAGAGGCAGACAGAAGGAGAGGAGCTGCTGCAGCAGTAACAACCACTCGTGTGGTTTGCATTGCAGGTAAAGTGAGAAAAGAAAGCACCTGTGGCATTAAGCCTGCTCCCTTTTGCTGCCTCCCACCCATCATTTTCTCACTAAGCCTCTGCATTTCTTCTTACACCATGTGTGCCTTGTCCAGTGAATGCTGATGAGAGGTGTTATTGCAGGCTGCAGACAGGCATTTATTCTCAGCAGATGATCTTAAGTCTTTTCAAATGAGTAGCTGTTTATTGCATATTCCTCTACAGATGGCCTGGACTTGGTGCTCTTTGGTACCCCAAGACAAAGTAGCTGTTGCTGAATGTGGTTCTTCTTTTTGGCTAGCATCCCTATTCGCTTCCAGGAAAATGATGAGTTTATGTCAGGTTCAGTAATCCTGAGGTCTGCACAGTTGAGAGAAACAGCACTTTAAGATGAGCATGAGTGTGCATGTGTATATACGGAAACTACAGCTTTGACAAGCCTCTCATCTGCCTTGGGAAAGAAGCAGCAGGGCTTAAAATCTACGGAGCTGCATGCAATATGCTGATTAAGGTCTCCAGTTTTCAATGACTCATATTCTGGTTTTGTGGCAGCCCAACCATACAGCAGGTTGTCCTTTTTTATCTTCTGTCTCTTTCCTTTAAAAAGCCTCTACATCAGAAAAGTTAAGACCTAAAGATAGCCTGGAAGGTCTGTCCCTTTGGCAGGACACATGCACTCAAGTACAGGAACCTCTGTTCACTGCCATCCCTCTTTAACTCTGCAGTACTAGCCTATTTTGGCACTGACAAAGACACATTTTGAAAGCTTATATTAGGTTAGAGTTACTGTGAAAGATATTTGCTGGGTTGTCTTTCTGGTGCTCATCCTTATCATCCATTTTCTGACCGCTCATTACCAACCTGGAGAGGAGTGTTGGGCAAAGCCAGCTGAAACAGGCTTTGCCATTGTCTATCTGAGGCACTGAGATATTTCTGACTCCTATTAGTTTCTATAATGAGGGACTTTTCCACTTTTTCTGTGCTAAAGCTATGACTTACACTGCCCCAGCACTTATGGATCATACAATCATAGAATGGTTTGGGTTGGAAGGGACTCTAAAGATCACCCGGTTCCATACCCCCTTCCATGGGCAGGAGCACCTTATTCTAGGTCATATTGCTCAAAATCCCCTCCAGCCTGGCCCTGAACACTTCCTTGAATTCTTGGAATTAGTCAAAAAATGTCATTTGTTGGAAGAATCTGCCAAGATAGGATTCTTTAGCTTTTTCTAATTTTAAAAACCCCATTTTCTGACTTTCCACCCTTTTGCTTTCCTTTTACCCCACAAAAATTCTATGGTCTACTACCTATTGAAAAAAACATTGTTTTTGGAACACAGATTATTAGGAAAGGAAGCTATTCCCTTTCAAGATGTGAAGGAAATTCTAAAATCAGATTTGCAATACAAACACAAATCCCAGAGGATTTGTCTGTATGTGTTAATATCTGTAGCTTGCCTGTAAACTCTGCTGCTGTACGGGTGATGGCAGAGCACCACCAGCCTTCACGCATCACTGCTGGAGCAGCAGGCAGCACTTCCACTGTGCTGTGGGGCTACCTCTTAGAAGCAGATCATAGATAAATGAACCAATTTGTACAAAAATAATTATCACTGGGATGATTCTTTCAGATTCATAATAGTGTATTAAATAATAATCATTAATTTGTTGTCTAGAAAAACACCCGTACTCAGCCAAGCATTTCCAGTTTCTGTAGATAGCAATTCAATTACTATTGTGCTGGGGTTAAATCTCGTGGTACTCCTGTGGGAAATTTCATTCTGTATTTATTCTCATTTTATGGACTGGGACACAAGGATGTACTTGGCTGAGGACACAAAATAAATCTATTTGAAGTTTTCTAGGAATTTTGCCATAGTTAATATCACTGGTTGAAAAACTTGGGTATAAAGGATGCTGTCAGTGTTGTCTATAGCCTAGACCTCCTCTGAATATTTGCCCATAGTGCAGAAACGTTCGTTATCTGCTTGCACTGTTGCTCAGAAAGTTGCTCTGCCTGTTCCTGCTGGGGAGAGATCTTACAGGAGAGGAATATGCCTCCTGTTTGCTCACTAAACACCATCAGAGGCAGAACCACCTAAACCAGATCCACTTCGAAAGCCTTCTGTTAACATTTTACACGTTCACTTGTTTTGTTTACTTCCTCCTTTCTGTGTTTTCCTCTGCAGGCTCATGTAAGGAAGAGTTTCTCCTGGACGCAGAAATCCGTGGTTCTTGTGGCATTTTTAGGCACATCAACCGGTTCACACAGCCCTTCAGAACAGACCCGCGATTGCAGCACATCCTTCGGTGCCTCGGCACTTGCACGATGGTAGGGGCTTAGCAGTGGAAGTTTTCCTCTTTTCCAGCAGGAAAACAAAGCTTTCCTCTTGGCTGAACTCTCATGCAGTGCTGACAGCACTGGCTGGGGCTCTGCCAAATAACAAAGGGCAATATTGTCTTTAAAAAGCAGAAGGCGTATTAAAAGTTTCTTAGCTCTGCTTGTGAAAATCTCGGAGTCCCTTGATCAGAATTGGTCTGATCCTTCCAGCCTCCCCGCTTCACCCTCGGCTCTGCGCAACGTTGCAGCTGCTCTGATGAAAAACAGTTATTTAAAAATCTGCTTGTAGCCATGGCAACCTTCATGCACTGCGTTCAACCGAAACTCTGAAACAGCAGCAGAAGTTTCTTAATGGGGTATTTATGAAGATTTTTGTCTTTGTACAGTTTAAAATGGAAATATTCCAGTTTTAAAGAGGGGGGTTATCAAAATCTCATGAATTTGGGAACAACATTTTTGTTGTGGGAGCTGCTGCTGAGCTTTTTTTGGGGGGTTCTGGGGTTTTTTTTGGTGATGGTATTCTGGTGGGTTTTTTTTCAAGATTCCTCTGATTGCTTGAACTCTTCAGAGCCTACGACCCGGGGCACATTCTGGCTCCCTGTTCCTCCTGTCTGTGCCTGCCCTCCTGCTCTCTCAAGCAGACAGCTAGTTTTGTAGTGGTATTGTGGAAGGACAGTGGTGTTGGGGTCAGGCTGGTGAGGATGGAGCATTGCCAGGGATCCCAGATTTGCCTTCCATTGGCCAACCCAGATGATTTATTAAACGCTTTGTCCATGCAGTTGCCAAGTTGTCTGCCCCGAGAGAAGCACATAGATGTGCATGCAGTTGAGTTATTTGGTGCCTCCATGATATTTCAACATTTCTCCTCAAAGATGCAAACTTTCAGGGTGTACTCAGTTTCTCTAGGTACAGCCACAGCAGACAACTCACAGACAACTCAGTTGTGCTGGCAGCACTCAGTAGAGTTACATTTGCAAAGCTGCTGTTTTTCCTTTTCCCCCCTCTTCTTTTAATCTGTGCCTTTGCACCTTCAGAATCATCAGGATAAAATTAAGGCAGCCGTGCTGAGACGTACACTCTGCTGCCCTAAACCCCCTTGAGCCATGATGATATGTTACGGGGCCTCCAAAGTGTGGATTAGGTCTAATTAATACTGTTTCTTGATCAATGGTTTTGACACAAATGCATCGAAGGGATTTATGTAATTACAGATATAACAGCAAGGGCTCTTTTGCTAGAAAGCTCTCAGGGCTGCAGCAGGGAAGTTTGCTCCTAGTGATGGGATTTTTGGCCTCCAGCCACTGTAGGTATGTGTCTGCCCCATCACTCTTCAGCTTTTTTTTGCCTGGGCAGGTTTGAAACTACTGGTTTGCACTGAAAGTTGCCTCAGGTGTGGAGAGGCACATTACTCAGCTAGCACACATTTGTATAACTGAACATTCGTACCTTTTGTCAGTACCAACAGGATTATTCCTGACCCATATGGTGAAATGTTCATTTTTGGAAATGCCTCACAATAGGTTATAATGAGCCAGCTGAGGAGGTATTATCAGGGTAGTCAAAGGGGATTGTATTTCTTTATTCTAATCTGTAGAAGAAAAGAGTTGAATTGATCTCATTTCTCACAATACATCTAAGAGAAAACATGCAAGGGATGTGAAACATTCAACACCTTCTAGCCCTCCCACTCTGTATTTTGGATAACTGACATTGTGTCCACCTTCCTTCCAGCACAATGGACATCCAGTGTCTAATCCGTACACCACATCTGTTGCTGTGATCAGGTGAGAGAGGACCAGGACAGAGAAGAATATACGCCTTTTAGATAGGCAGGGCTCCAGAAGGGGAGTTGCATTACTGTAAAAGAGATTAAATGATGAAACCTTGCCATCGATTGATTGATTGTTCTAAACCAACTGCACTTCATTCAGGGCTGTGAATCTCTAATGAAAACTGCAAAAATTGCCAAAGGGGATGGAATTATACCTGCATTGGCAAGGGAAGTTTCTGGTCTGATAAGAAATTGGAAGGATCAAAGAAAATAAGGCTGGATAGAATCTGAAGGAATCATCTAGTCTAGACCATGCAATGTGCTGGGAGGCATTCATAGACATCAAGCAGATGTAGGGCTTGGATTCAGGACTGGATCTGGGCTTCAGCAGTTTCATGTTTTGAAATTTCCCTATCACAGTGCAACCACATATCAAAGGGTTTGCAGAGCCCCGCATGCCTTTGGCATGGAGGTGAACATGCAGGAAGGAGAGTTGAGGTGTGCCCATCCTTCACTGAGTATCAGCAAAGCATCAGGTACATGGCTGCAAAGACATCATCCGGTCATATACTTCCTCTTTTCTGCTAGGTCTGATGCAGAAAATAACCTGGTGAGCCCAGAGGAATAAAGCTCTTCTGCCTCTTTTGGGAAGTACCATGTGCAGCACACAGGCACAGAAAGCTTCACTGCATTCCCACCCATCTGCTATAGACACATCAAGATCCATGCCAAACCATGGATTAAAATAGCATTAACACCATCTACTTCAGGACATTGTACTCAGGCAGTCCTACCATGAGCTAAATCTCTCTGACTTCCTAAGTCAGAAAGTTGTGTTAGCAGCTCTAGCACACCGTGGTGTGTTTTCCTGGTTGGTTTGTTGTGTTGTAAGTCAAATTGGTTTCTTTCAGTGGCTGGAGAAAGAGCACAATCGAGGGCGAAAGACAGGGAGTGATGCTGGGATGATTTGCTTTATATAAGTTAAGTTGCATCTGGCAATCACCTTTGCTTAGATTTCATTTTAATGGGAATTTTATCAGTCACTGGGATGAGAAGATGTGGATTCATCTGACTTTTTTCAGCAGTTCAGTGCTTTTAGCTTCAAAACTGTAATGGAATGAAAAATGCAGTTTGGAAAGGAACTAACACTGTTTGTTTTGTACTGCCGTTTCCCCACTATTGAAAACAGGAAAACAAACTCTTAACAACAGCTCAGGACTGGGAGGAATTAACCAAGTAAATACAGGAGCTACAACTTGTGAAAGCTGCTTTCAGAAACTGTGTGAAGGAACCACTGAATCCCTGCAGCTCCTCAGCACTCACCAGTTGGGCTGCTGCTGCCAGAGCAGCTTGTGGCTGCTGGCATTGCCCTGACCTGTGGCACCAATGGCTCGGTGGAGCTGCCAGGACAAGTCCTTGTGGGACACCTTACATTGAAACAAAGGTACAAATGTTCATAGGAGCCTTCAGAACCTCTTTCTGTCACCCATCTGGCTTCCTGTACTCTGACACAATGCGCTGTCTCCAACATACCTAGTCCTTCTCTCATTTAACATATTAAAGTTTTTAAGACCCGCTGCTCTCCATCATCTCATGGGAGCTCTCCAGTAAATCCCGTGTGTCAGTATCTTTGAAATTAGCCTACGTAAATTTGCTTAGTTAGTGTTTAAACTGTCATTACTCCGCCCTGGCTAGACATGTGGCAAGCTCTGGCCTCCCTTTTCTACCATTTGGGTTTACTTTCCTTCAGGGATATTCTTTCTCCTTAATCCTGCAGCTCGCATCCTCAGGAAAACAAATCAAATACATGTTAAAGAGTGCTCTGAACTTCTGCTTAAATGTAACCATCTCATATAAACCCCTTCTGAGGTCCAAGAAATCTGGTGATAAAGCCTCTGATGCAAACTCCTCAAAATTGGCTGAGAAACTGAAAAAGTGCATATTTGCTTGAGCAGAACAAATATTTATAGGAGCCTTCCAAGCTCTGTCTCCTGCCATCTGGCTCTGCCGCAGCGGAGGCGCTGGAGCCTTCCCCTCGCCTACACGTGCCAGGGGGAAGCGGGGCACAGCAGGGGCTGCGCTGCCAGGAATTAACTGTGTTCAGTACCTCCGGGCTTTTCTTCCCTCTCCTCTGCAAAAGAAGTTGCGAGGCTCGTTTTTCCCATTAGAGGGCAGGAATGTAACGGCGAAGAGCGGCAGAGCGCGGAGCAGGGGGAGCCCGCTTTTAGCTTCACAAGGGAAGGGAAGGGGAAAGGATGCAATCAGGGTGTGGGCATCTAGTGATACAGGGTGCTAAGTGTCTGTCAGGCATTTTAGGACGGGGGAAATAGAGGATGAACCTCTGCCAGTTAATTCTAGAGGTACAAATAGTGGAAGAGGAGGTGTGGTGTTCCTCAGGGTTGCTGTTGGCACTGGTGTTCACCATCTTTGCCAGTGGCACGGATGGTGGGATTGAGCACCCTAAGCAAGTCTGTTGATGGCACCAAGCTGTGTGGTGCTGACAACACTCTGGAGGGACAGATCCAGAGGGACCTTGACATGCTTGAGCGCTGGGCCAGTGCCAGCCTCACGAAGTTCAACAAGGCCAAGCGCAAGGTCCTGCACCTTGGTCAGGGCAATCCCAGGCACAAATATAGGCTGGGAGGAGAATGAATTTAGAGCAGCCCTGAGGAGAAACACTCGGGGGTGTTGCTTGATGAGCAGCTCTCTATGACCTGGCAGCATGTGCTTGCAGCCTGAACCACCCCACCCAGCATGCTGGGCTGTCAAGGGAGGGCTTTCTCCCCCTCTGCTGCTCTCTGGGACCCTCCCTGCAGTCCTGATCCACCTCTGGGGCAACAGCACATGAGGGACTGGGAGCTACTGGAGCGAGTGAAGAGGAGGCCACGGAGATGCTGCGAGGGCCGGAGCAGCTCTGCTCTGGAGCCAGGCTGAGAGAGCGGGGCTGGGGAGCCTGGAGAAGA
>JANRGW010013922.1:0-35873 GCA_024733675.1 Psilopsiagon aymara
CACAACTTCCCTGGGCAACCCATTCCAGTGCCTCATCACCCTTACACTAAAGAATTTCTTCCTCATATCCAATCTAATCTTCTCTTTTCAGTTTGAACCCATTACCCCTTGTCCTATCACTACAGTCCCTAATGAAGAGTACTTCCCCAGCATCCCTATAGGCCCCCTTCAGGTACTGGAAGGCTGTTATGAGATCTCCACGCAGCCTTCTCTTCTTATATCTATCTAACCATATTTTGTAGCTGAAAGCTCATGTTTTCTTCTGGTCTTTATGCCTCTCTTTTTCTCCTGCCTCTAATTACCTCTGCGTTGTTTTTTTTTTCATCCAGGAAATTACTGATTTAGCCGTAGGTTATCAGGACTATATAAACTGTTGCAACTAAAGGTGTGAAAGCTGTTTCCACATATTCAGGCTTCTAATTTCACCTCCAGGACAGTAAAGGAAGTAGAGAAGAAATTGTTTGGTGATTGTTGAAAATAATGCCCATTATTTTAAAATATGGCGCCTATCCAGATAACAGTGCAAGACATGGTACAATGCAATGCTTAAAAAGTGTTTTAAAAAACAAGAACTAGATAAGCTCAGCCAATTCTGAGACATCTTAAGATGAATTAAGATGGTAAAGCCATCTTAAGCCGGAAGGGTAAGTTTTGGTAAGGTTGCAGTCACAACGTAAACTCATAACACTATAAAGTCATTGAAAAAAAATAAATCTCAACCATTTCAGATTTCATATTCAAAAATAAACAGACTGTCATCTTATTGAACTCAAGTATTCTTAAATATTAGAGCTTAGATTTTGCGCATTTAAATACTGATTGAGATGGCGGCTATGTTACACCTCTTTTAAACTGCTTCACAGGTAAAACTGAGCCGTAGAATGATACTCCCACCAAAGGTATGTGTTACTGTGTACATAGAAGCTATCTAGGAGATTCCTGTCAGCCTTCTTGCTGAAGAAGGTGTTGCTGCCAGGCTCAGAATTAAAGATGCACTTATTATTGGTTCCCAAACTGTGGTCCACAATAATCAACCATGTTATTTCCCACCTTCCCCATAAACCCATATAAAGTCTAAAATGTAGCAGCTAATTGGTGTTGAAATGTTAGCTAGGCACTATAAAAATCTGTGAGTCCTGACAATGATTTATTGATTCAAAACACGCAACTGCAGCCAGGGACATTATAAAGCATCCCCTTTGGTGCAACTGAAGCTTATTCTAATTTGCATGTCTTCAGCGAATTGAAACAATAAATGTAAGATACATATGTCTAAGTTCTGGAATTTAACCTCTCGTAATTACCTACATAAAGCGTACGGACTGAAGTAATACAGTCAAATTTGAGGCTTAGTAATAAAAATCATAGTAGGTAATAAGCTGGTCTATATTCTACCATGGTAAAAAGATGAAAAATGTATAAAAAAGTGTGCAGGGGAGACAGTTATTATGTGATTCAAATGAAAGGATGACAAGACTAAAAGACACCATAAGATGATAAAAGGAAAAGCAAGGTGGCTGTAGAAATGCTTCTTTTTGATCTAGAAATATTTTTTGTAGAAATGGTAAGTCACAGCACAAATTTGAAGGAGACATTGTACAGAACTTTTAAAGGAAATATAACAGTGATTTTTAGCACAGTAGGTGGTGAAATTAGTCATCAGATTCAGTACTGTTACAGAATCAAATCAAGAGATTCCTGTGTATGAAACTTTTCTGAAAATACAATGAGGAGAGTGATATGACCTAAGAAAGAGTGAAAATTAGACTGCCACTTCGTTCTTTCATATTTCTAACAGTGAGCTTTTTCTTGTGTAGGCAATCTGTGACTAACAAGACTTAGAATTCTTTTGGAGAATTGCTGGATGGCTACAGGGTTTTAAACTGTGGTGTTATATAAAGTAAAAATATACAAACTTAAATGGCTTGTGTCTTGGAAGCTAAAGTCTGGCAGATTCACTTTAAATTACGTAATAAATGAACTGTCAATCTAGGAATAAAAGATGAGTTTGGGAAAATAGTGTCGGGTTTTGTACAATTAGACTCCTGATTTTGGCTTTATAAAAGGGACAAAATTTGAAGCTGAAGTTGGAACTGTGGTAATTGTAGAAGTCAGCAATATTTATTTAAATCAAAATCTGTTGCTGTTCTTTATGATAAGAAAAGAATTGACCCCTCAGCTGTAATGGGATTATTTGTAAATGGCACTGGACATAATCAGTAGTACTACAAAAACTATACACTCCAGTAGAAGTCAAGAATAATTGCTGTACTTTTGCATAATTTCCTAGCCAATGATATATCTGAAATACTTCTATTTGCTTTCCTGGTAATTGCGTCAAGTAAGGTATATGGTGGTGCAATAAGAAGGCACACAGAACAATTCAATAGTAGTTTGACAAATATCTGCAAATGGAGTGCTGAGAAGTGATCTTGAGAAAGATTCCTTGTTTCGATAAAATAAACTTCCTGGATGTAAAAAACTCATAATCTTCCAAAATTCTGCAGAACAAGGTGTCAGACTGACTCTCAGCCATAGCAATTACCTACCCTGTCTACTTAAATAGATGCTATGAAATCCTGATGTAATCCTCCTTTTTCAGTTAACCAGATGTACTGATTCTCATCAGTACAATTTAGTTACTTGGAACTGAGTTTCACTATGCTTCTTTGGTTTCATTTTGGTCACTCAATCCAAACACCATCAAAATGCATTAGCATTTAGAACCACGAATGAAAGAGATAGTTTAAATTTTCTTGGGGGTGGGGAGAGAGTAAATTCGTTACTGTCAGGCTTCAGGTTTTGTCACCACTACACTCCTGATCTTTAGGCACAAATAAGTTAGACTATGCAGCACAGATTAACAGTAAATACATAAAAATACTACTCACTTCTTCAGCTTTAATTATTACATCTCCTGTAAAATTAAGAAAAATTATTATGCTAACTAGGTGGCTGTTCACATCCAGAAGGCGATTCAAAGTAGTAATGGGTAAATGACATTTGCACCAAAGGTATGTGCTTAGGTTTTTTTTCATACACCTGAGGGAAAAAAAAACAAGAGGAAACTATTAGAAAAAGTCTCTTACCTCTTAGTCATATACATGCCTTTTTAACTATTCTAAAATGAAAAAAAAGTTTCAATTGATTAGGTTTCTAATGTGTTTTCACCTTAAAATATACCTGACTTCAGTGATTTAAAGTAAAATTGGTCCCGTTGTTTCAAAAATTCAGACAGCATGAAATTAGATACTTTTTTATTTTTCTGTCACAATACATATTTCACAATTAAAAGAGTTCAGATGGGATGCAAAGCCATTCAGGAATCCACTGCAAATAAGAAAGCAGAAAGGGGAAAAATTAAGCTTTTGCCTGTAAATAATAGCAAATGTAAAGGCAAAATGTATTTTACTGACACAGTTAAAGACTTTTAATACTAATAGCATATTTTAAATATGCCAGCCAAATGAAGTTCTGATACCACTATAAATAGAGGGATAAAAATGATTTAATGAAGATGCCCTACACTTACTGCTTTGAGTGACATAAACCTTGAATAAGCTACCTGTCCTAAAAATTAGTTTCAACATGTATGCAATGTTTACTGTTCCAAGCATTGTATCACCACTTCTGTATTAACCAGCAGAACAAAGGGAATATACCTCAAAATTTGTAAGTAATTGTAAAATTGCATTGTCAAGACATTTTTCTCTGTTGCCTTCTTAGTCTCTGAATTCGTAAACACAACATACTCACAGGTCTTTGTGCAATATATATATGTACATGTATACAAGTAAAATAGATGAACAATGCTATGTATGCATTTTTTCATCAGTGTTAACTATGTTAAAAGGACTGGAGACAGTTTCCTCCCAAAATTCACTATTTTCTTTCACTTTCCAGCAGATATAAATCATTCCTATAGTGGCCAAAGGGGAACCTCATATCAAAAACCCTTAACAACCAACCTAAACAAACTATGCTTCCCTCTGATATGTGAGAAGAGAGGCTTTTAAATCATTGTTTTACTGAAGCTCCTTAAATTTCCTATATTTTGGTTGATCTTTTTTTTAAGCCTTTTAATTTTCATATTTCATTCTGCATGTTTCTGACTTGTGCATAACATTTTTGCATTTTTTGTTTTGTCCCCCCCCAAAAAAAAAAGGTTTTTTTTTCTATGAGCAAAGCAGTGCCTAAGGGGAGCATTGAGAATATAGTTATGGATTATTTTGTTTTTTAAAGTTTATGTGACTTATGTTTTGTTTATATTTTTGAAATTAAACATTTTCTGTACCAATTCTGCACTATTATAGACAAAGCAGAAAAATGTTTATGAAAAACTACACATATTTGAACCAAGATGTAATAATACTTCAGACTGTAACTCAAAGATATATCTTTAAAGAGATTAAGAAACCCTTCCTCATACAGTAAATAATTTGGATCAGCTTTTCTGAAATTCTCTTTATTACTGCAGGTTAGAGATTAATTTAGAATTCCCGATCTCATGAAATGGAGATGTAGCTAAATAGCTTTGACAGCAAAAGGGCAAAATCTTTGGCTATGGATACTGTAAAAGCTTTACTAATGGTAGACATAACTGAACTCTGCATCTCCTCTGAAAAAATCCTGGGTCAATGTCATATACCTTTAAAAGTGCTGTGCTTTGGTAAATTACAATTCTCTTGTAGGCAAAAAAAAAGCTTGCAAGCTTACTTAGAAAAAAATAATCAAGTGTATCTATAAAAGCAGCTACCAAATAGATGTACTTGATAGGCACGAACAGTAGACTTCCTTAAAAAGAGTGCTTGGTGGCAATATTGCTTGGTGGCGATATACAGATCAAAGAATTTTTGATAAATCCTCTATAGATAGATCTTATAATTGAGCAGCATATATCAACTTTATCTACTTCCGCTAGACCTAAAATTGCTGTTTTCTACTTGTATTGAGTCCCAGATTTTTTAAATTATAAATGTGCTGTTTCAATTCTGAGTCCAAGGGTGAGAAAGGGGAAGTTATCTATGATTTATGTAGCTATGCAATATCGTAAACCTCCCCATATTTCCTGTTTGAATTGTATTTAAAATTCAAACCAAACAAAAATCTGTCAGAAAATGTAAAATTAACGACAAACCCACAAATCTAATTTCTGGTGTGAGAAGGCTTTTACTAGTTTCAGCATGATAAAGATGCCAGTACAGATTAGCCTTATACTTCTACTTTAATTTTTTTCACATAGAATTGAAAGTTGCAAGTTCTCATTATACTGAGGGAAGGAACACAAGGAATATACCCAGATGAGAAGAATTTCCCACATTCTTTGCAGAAAATTAGTTTTAATTTTATATTTGATTTTTCTGAAGCCAAAGACTGAGGTTTACATTCTCATGAGAAAAAAAATCTGAACTTCTAAACTCTAATATTAAAATTTTTCACTGTAAAATATAGTCAAGCCTCAGTCCAAAGCGTTTTTTCAGCCCTACAAAGCCATATAGTGGGGACGTAGAGAGCAGGTAACTTCCAGCTAATACTCCCTTCAAAACCTTTGGCTCTGTAAATACGTTACATCAAATATCTTCTGATTTACATTAGACAATAATCTGGCTGTCAGATAAAATGACGAAGGGAGCAGGTAAAGACAAAATATGCTCCCAAAGCCAAGCCTTATATTCTTATTTTTTGTCTTCTTATGAAGCTAAAGTCCAGAAACAGATGTTCTGACACAACATACTAAGGAATAAAAATACAATGTACAAGGCTAGAAACTCATCTTCTATTCTGCAAACATTTAAAGGAAAATTTGTACTTCAGTGTTTGAAGTCATTGCAAAGACATTTTCATTTAAATTATTTAAAAAGTGTAAAGAAACTGAAGCAGCTGCAACTATTGTAAAGTTCTCTAACTAGCTGAGAGATTCTGACATCTGTTACAGCTGCTGGTAGGCCGATGAGATTCAGGAGTGTTAATAACTCTGCCTTGATATCTTTGTACCATTTGAATACATTTTTGTAATTTTGATAGTGGAGTTCAAGCGGTGTGTCTTCAGTCAAGGACAGTTGAAACTATTTGACATGCTTGTGAGGTGGCCTGATGCCAACTGGATGAAGTTTAACCACGACAAGTGCAAGGTCCTACACATGGGTTGGAGAAATCCCAGGCACAGCTGCAGGTTGGGCAGAGAAGAGATTGAGAGCAGCCCTGCAGAGAAGGACTTGGGGTGTTGGTGGATGGAAAAATGAACATGAGCCTGCAGTCTGCACTTGCAGCCCAGAAAGCCAACCGTGTGTTGGGCTGCTTCAAAAGGAATGTGACCAGCAGGTTGAGGGAGGTGATCCTGCCCCTCTGCTCTGCTCTCAGGATACCTCACTTGGAGTTTTGTGTGCAGTTTTGTTGCCCTCAGCATAAAAAGGGCATGGAACTGTTGGAACAAGTCCAAAGGAGGGCCATGAGGATGATCATGGGACTGGAGCACCTCCCATGTATGAAGATAGACTGAGAAAGTTGGGGCTGTTCAGCCTGGAGAAGAGAAGGCTGAGTGAAGACCTCATAGCAGCCTTCCAATATCTGAAGAGGGCCTATAGGGACGCTGGGGAGGGACTCTTCATTAGAGACTGTAGTGATAGGACAAAGAGTAACGGGTTCAGTCTTAATCAAGGGATGTTTCGACTGGATATGAGGAAGAAATTCTTTAGTGTAAGGGTGGTGAGGCACTGGAATGTGTTTCCCAGGGAAGTTGTGAATGTTCCATCCCTGGCAGTGTTGAAGGCCAGGTTGGACATAGCCTTGGGTGATAAGGTTTAGTGGGAGGTGTCCCTGCCCATGGCAGGAGTGTTGTAACTAGAGATCTTAAGGTCCTTTCCAACCCTAACTATTCTATGATTCTATGATTCTACTTGTCTGAAAACTAAACCATGCTTCAAAAGCACAAATGATAAAATCTTCCATTTGCTTTACTAGGAATCTAAAAGCAACAATATTTAAAATCCAGCAAGTGTAATTTTGGTCATTAAAAAAAAGGAAAGAAAGCTGTTATTTCTTCCTTTTTTAAAATTACACTTTAAAATGAAAGGTTTTATCCTATGTCCAATGCTAGAATCCAAAAATTTTACAACATTTTAAAACTTGTGTCTCACCATAGAAATTTTCTGCACAGAGGCTTTCTGAAGTCTCTGCCCTGTGTGGGTAGCTCATTCAGGATCCACTCAGGCAAAATATGGCTGTAATTGTATTGTTTGATGGGGCATCAATGATTTGAGCATCATCCTCAAACCACCCACTGCTGCATTAATTGCTTTGGCAGGATTGTTTAGCCAATTAACATCAAATCTCTACAAAATTAAAATCATCTGACTCAACTCCATACAGTTTACTGATATATCCACATCACAATGTAGTTTTGACTGTTACCAAAGGAAACACTGCAAATTATTTTAAGACAATTAAGAAGTAAATTTGCATGTTTTCTTCTTTCAGTGTTGACCCATCCTAGTTCCATTTGGATTATTTTAATGTGAATTACTTAGGTACTTTTAACATATATTCTGTCAGTAAGCATGTTTATAAAGCGAAGATTAACTGCATATTTTAGAAAGAGAGTGAGGGCTCAGAGAATGCCAAGAGAAAATTATACTCCTAGCTATTAATTAGTATTGCTGACAAATGTGGGGAAAAGTCAGATGAAAACTTTAATTTTCACCCAAATTAATGAAAATACTATATAATTTTTTCAAAATGCATCCTTCAGATGTTTGGCGTGGTTTGGGGTTTTTTTTATGAAGGTCTTTCAAGTTCTTTGGGTAGTGCGTGCATAAGTCAACACATGCCTGGCCACATGCATAAGGAATAGAAATTGCTGGTACTTTTTGAAGAAACTTTTTGGCTTTTGCCTCTTAAGAGATTTTCTCCTTTACTGAAAAGTGATTTTAGATGATGTAACAAATGCAGAGAGAGTTACAACTACACTGTACCAAATATTTTATTTTTTTAGTAATTTATAATGTTAGGATCAAAAGCTGTTCCCTAACACTACCATTAAATTCAGCAGAATTCATTGAATGAAAAAAGTAAAAAGACTTTTATTCCTCACTTTTTCCACAGGATTTTTGACTACACATCTGGTCACTTGTCATTTTTATTGCAACATTTATTTAATTTTTCAGTTATACTTGGTCTTTCGTAATTCCTTGTACATGCAGTAATATTTTATAGGCAATATTTCACGTTTGTTTTGACCAATTATTGGTGGTTTTCCCTTTTCATGTTACTTCTCCGTGAGCCTGCTTAAGCAACTACTTGAGTTAATAAATTTTGAGTTAATACTCCAAAATATAAGCAAATGAATCCATTTCAGATTGGAACATCCAATGAAAATTATACAAATGAACCCCTTCAAGCTCAATACAAAAGAATCAGTTTACATCTTCAAAGTTTTATCCTTCAGATTAATAGGGTTCATAAGATATTGCCTTTTCCCTTCTTATAGCAACAAAAGCACAATATAATTGGATAGGTGAGAAAAAAGTTTTATCTGGATCTTCAGTACATAGAGTATTTGCATAGTACAATTCTTACTGTCTTTCTTCACTGAACATCACTTGCCACCTGCTGGCTGAATTGCAATTCAAGTGCTTTTGAATATAGTTTCATTAGTCTTGTTTACCTTTCTAATTTACTGTAATTTAATTTAATAGCAAAATATCTTGCCATTATGCCACCTGGTCTAGATTAAAGTGTCCGTGCCTATGGTATGGGGGTTGGAACTAAATGATCTTAAGGTCCTTTCCAACCTTAACCATTCTATGATTACCTGTTTCTGAATTTTGCTTTTATTTGCATTCTGAGCAACCATTGGGAGTTGACTATTAATTAATTTCAGTAGTCACTGAAGAGACAAACAGCATTTCACTCATTCCAGATATTATCAAGCTGAGTGGCTCTTCACTGTCTTCTGATATGAAGGAAGAAATAGTCATAAATTTAGCAGGCTTTAGACAAACAGTCTTTGGGGGACAAAAATACAACACAACTCCAAAAGAAAGCTGAAATTAAATAACAACTGTATAAACTCCAGGTGAAAATAGATTATAAAGGTGGAGTGGATAGAATTTGTGTAAAAAATATGATTATAGCAAAATAGAAAAATTGAAAGTAAATTCAAACCTTTGTGAAAAAGAAGTCATCTGACAAAAAGCATGTAAGGAATTTGAAAATAAAACTGTCAGAGAAAAGAAAATTTAAATATGAACCATTAAATAAGGAACATTACCCTGCAGTTATTTCATATACTTAGGAAATAGTGGCTTCCACCAGTGTCCTTTGACCAATCTCTGCTGTATCATAGTATGCAGGTACTTTACCATCTATACTGGTTTTGTTAACACAACTCCCGTTTAAAGCTAGAGGTTATTTTGCAGAAGGGCAGAGAAGTGATTCTCTGGTCATTTACAACAAAGCAGGAGACTACACAGCAGTCTCCTTTTCTGCAAGTATTTTCATAAACTCTTTCTTACTGAAGTCAATGCACTAAATTCAAGGTTATTCAAAAGGATACAAATTGAAAGATACTCAGTCCATAAGAAAGATACAGATACATTTTAAAGAGAAGCTCAGGAAAGAAAAGGCAGTGAATTAAAAGCCGCAGGAATTGACCAGTGATATATATACTAAGTTCAAAATACTGGTAAATACAAAATTTTGTTCAATATAAACATTAGAAAAATATGTTACAACACTCTGTAGGTTGTGTACAGATTGGTAATCTGTGGCATAGGATCGTTAGCAGTCTGTTACTGATGAATGAATATGTCCAGTAACAGTACAATCGATCTGAACTTAACTGAATCTTAGTGTGAAAAATTGTACATGGCAAGTCAAGTAATGGTAATAGGACAGTCCCAGTATACTTACAAATGCAGAATACATATTTTAAGATCAAATTCTTACCTTTTAAGGCATAATGATGGGTCAAAACGGTACATTTAGTAATAATAATCAATATGACTGTTGCTTCCATTAGCGTACATAAAAAGCTCCCAACAGAAAAAAAAACTTTGTGTGATTTTCACTCTCATAATCTTAGGCGAATCCAACACTTTACTCTCTTAAAGAAACTACAAACAAGAAAGAAGTGAAGTAGAAGGTGAAGCTGTAAATGCATTTATTCCTTTTGAATCAAGCTAGATAGTAGTGGGTTTTTACAAAAAGCAAGATAAAAGAAAATGTTAAAACCAGTTTCATTTTAAAGGATATATTCCACTCAGTCGGGAAAGAAATTTAATCTTGCTCAAGAAAACCAAAGAAAAATTAAGACTAGAATCAAAAACCTATTGGTGGTTGCTCTGGCATTCAGTTATATATGTATCTAAGTACTCACCTCAAAAGTAAGGCATCTATATTTATTTTTTTTATCTGAAATAAAAACATGTGAGATAAATCATTTTATTTTCCAAGAGTACTTAATACACCCATACCTGGGAGTAAAGGCTGGTGAATTTAATGATATATAAACATTTAAATATTTACTGGACCAGATGAAATAGTCATTCAAAACCCTGCTTTATTTTCTAGCTAGAGAAATTCTTGATTACATGTGTTTTTTTGAGAAATGAGCACAGACACCAAGTTTCCTCGTTTCACTACAGAATATCTCCCTGGTATAGAGTAAGTAAATTATGCTAGGTAGGTGCTCTGCTTGTGTTTGAGATAATTACCTGTGAAAATTTTCATACAAATCTTGCAGTAGAACCCATTATTGTGACCCTATTTACACTAATCTCACTGTAAGAACAGTTAATCTGTTACTTGCCTTTTCAGGATTTAAAATGCAAGAACTTGTTAGTTATTACTTAATTTAGGACATGCTAAAAGTTCTCTACATGAGAAAAACTACTGCTTTTTATATTATTGACTCTGAGGATATTATATAATTGAAAGAGGTTTAAAAACCAACCTCTCAGTTACGGAGCAGTGCCAATTTCCCTGGGCTGTGTATAGTGTTCAATGTGACAGTCTGGTAACTGGAATAATCTGTCACTGGCAGTTCTTCAGGAAGTGTAGGTCAAATTATGCTTTAAAAAAACCCCACAACCCATACAGAAAAAAAATCAATGGAAGATTTTGACTTCTTTCTTCAGTGCTTTCCTCCTATTAAACTCCTTTCATTTTTCCATTAATACCTTAATTATCATAAAATGTATTATCCTGTATCTGGGTAAGGGCAATCCCAGACACAACTACAGGCTGGGCAGAGGCTGGGTTGAGAGAAACCTTGAGGAGGACATGGGGGTGCTGATTGACAAAAAGCTTGCAGTGTATGCTCACAACTGTGTGCCATGCTGCATCAAAAGGAGTGTGATCAAGGAAGAGGATTTTCTCACTCTGCTCCGTTCTTGTGAGATTCCACCTGAAGTACTGGCTCCAGCTCTGGGGCCTCCAATATAAGGAGGACATGGACCTGCTGGAGCAAGTCCAGATGAGTGACACAAAGATGATCAGAGGCCTGGAGCACCTCTCCTATGATCACAGGCTGTGAGATTTGGGCTTGTTTAGCCTGGAGTAGAAAAGGCTCCACAGAGACCCTATAATAGTCTTCCAATACCTAAAGGGGTCCTACAAGAAATCTGGAGGAGGACTTTTTACAAGAGCATGCAGTGATAGGACAAAGAGGAATGTCTTTTAACTGAGAGGTTAGCTTTATATTAGATATTAGTTAAAAATTCTTTACTATGAGGTGATGAAACACTGGTACAGGTTGCTCGGAGAAGCTGTGACTGCTCAGTCCCTGAAAGTGCTGAAGGCCAGGTTGGATGGGGTTTCGAACAACCTTGTCTAGTGAATGGTGTCCCTGCTCATGACACTGAGGCTAGAACTGGATAATCTTAAAGGTCCCTTCCAACACAAAACATTCTGAAACCTAGCTTTAAATTTGTTTCCAGTTGTGTGTCCTTATCTTTCTGCTGCAGCTCTCACCTTCACCCTTTATTTCTGCTTATAGAAGGTTTTCCAAAGCTGAGCACAGACCAATGAGCTCAATTTAATCTAGTCTTTGGAAGGTTTCCAGGATGTGAACACCAGGGCCAGACAAGCAGCCTTCTTTCTGGACGGTAGTCAGACTTTCTTAAGCTGAAGACTATACTCAGTAATAGCATATGACATTAGCAAAATGAATAGTTAAGTCACAGTCAACATCCCCCAGTTAATTTTGGTGTACAGTCATTCAAGTCTAAAATGCAGCAGAAGTTATGTATTTGGGTTTGAACTAAGGCAGTCTAACTGTTCTTGTGAAGCTAAATACAGGAGAGAAACTTACTTACTTGGTTGATATATGGACTGTGTATGCATAGAATCATAGAATCATAGAAGAGGTAGGGTTGGAAAGGACCTCAGGATCATCTAGTTCCAACACTCCTGCCATGGGCAGGGACACTTCATTCTAAATCCTGCCACTGAAGACTATGTCCAACCTGGCCTTGAACACTGCCAGCAATGGAGCATTCACAACCTCCCTGGGAAAACCATTCCAGTGCCTCACCACCCTTACACTAAAGAATTTCTTCCTCATATTCAATCTAAACTTCCTCTGTTTAAGTTTGAACCCATTACCCCTTGTCCTCTCACTACAGTCCCAAATGAAGCATTCCTCCCCAGTATCCTTATAGGCCCCCTTCAGATACCCGAAGGCTGCTATGAGGTCTCCTCGCAGCCTTCTCTTCTCCACGCTGAACAGCCCCAACTTTCTTATCCTGTCTTCATACAAGAGGTGCTTCAGTCACCTGATCATCCTCATGGACCTCTGGACTTGTTCCAAGAATTCCATGTCCTTTTTATGTTGAGGGCAACAGAACTGCACACAATACTCCAAGTGAGATCTCACAAGAACCAAGATTCCTCTGCAGCCTCTCTGTCAGGATTTTCTGCTTTGAAATGGAAGAGGTGGGATTTGTATCCTGAACAGTTACGGTGGAAACTAAAGTTATGCTTTTAATTTCCCAACTGAGGGCCTGAATTAGAGTTCCCTGAGAAAAAGGTTATCTACCAAATACATAGTACAATCCGTACGTATCATTTCGTAAAAGGGACAAATGAAAGAATGAATAACTAAGTCACTACATTTTACAGTTCATAACTGATGGAGTTAAAACCCGCCAAAGTACTATTTAATAATTTTGGCATACTTTGCTATAGCAGATTTCTGGAAGTAGAAATAGAATGAGATGAATCTAGTGATCGGTCAATGGGTAACTGCTGATTAGGGCTAGTCATAGGCTGGTGAAGCTCTTGTTTATGAGCTCTCATGTGAATGTGAGCCTGTAGGCAGATCTTTCAGTATAGTAAATAGCAGCATTTCTAATACAGACCTTTTCTCAGTATTTTGAATTACAAAGTTAACATCGCCCTTGCTTACTTCCTCATTTGTCTGTTGTGTAACACATTTTTATATTTAAATTTAGAATTTATTTCTTACACTGAACAGAAACTTCTGTTCTTAGTTATTTAGCATGAAATATTTAAAATGCAGTGTATAAAGCCTGTAAATCGTTTAGACAAAAATGAAATATTTATGTGTTGTCATTTCTTCAGGAAATTCTATGTCTTTAGTTCAAAGTTAGCGAATTTTGTAACTGGAATGGGTCACCTAAAAGGTGCGTAGTTTCTGAGTGTGTTTGTGTCTTCCTGCTTTTTTAGTGACAGAATATTCACTTTGTTTTCACAGATCTTTATATTGGCATGAAATTGTTGTGAACCTGGAAATATTTGAATTATGCCTTGATATACTTTCTGATCTTTTCTTGATGTTTGGTATAGAAACAGTCATATTCGTACCTCAAAAAAAAATGAGAGGAGTATTAGTAAAAATAGAATTCATGTATATTCAAATCCACCTACTTTTTTAGGAAGGACTTGAAGAATATTGAAATTATTTTTGTGAATGATTAAATCCATTGAAAGCTATGAAATGCAAAGTTTGTCATCATTGCTCAGGCTGTTCCTTAGCTGCGTGTCTCTGAAAACTGGGATGACTCAAAGATCCCTATTTCTGGCCTCTTTCATAAGTATTATTGGCTACTGCAGGAGGCAAGAATCAAGCTATACAGGCCTTTGGCTTCCCAAGGGCAGTTCATTGCTATACGCTTAAGTCAAGATAATAATCATATAGCCAATTTGGTATGGGAAAAATGAAGTTGTTACTGTTCCACCAGTGTTTTTCTTTCTTATCACAATTGTCTTATTATTGGTACCATCTTTGTTCATCTTTGTTTATCCTAGGTTGGCATTCTTAGCATATACTCAAATATTTTTCGTCACAGCCAGCACACTCCCCTCATGAAAGCCAGAACACCTTGCTGACAAATTGGCGAGAGGTACTTTAGCTGTCATAAACCAAAGCTCTCATTTCTATGATGACTTTAGCAAGATTCAGTTTATAGTTGAAAGCTAATCTGAAAAATATGATAATCGTAGACCAGTTATTATACTGTAATAAGCTTTATTCTGTCAGTACAAAGACTGATAGTAGATATTAGAGTGACCCAGTTCATTAGCTCTTTTATGTACACTGTGGAAAAAGGAGAACAACCAGCAAATCTAGTGCACTTTCTCATTCACCACCTCCAGTGAGTATGGAGTAAACTTATTTGGCTTCTATGGCATTGTCTTCTAAACCCCATCAAAAGGGGTAAAACCTCCCGTGTAACTTGCTCTAGGTGGCCCTACCTTGGCAGCATGGTTGGACTAGATGATCATAGAATCAATTAGGTTGAAAAAGACCTATAAGATCATTAAGTCCAACTTTTTCTCCAGGACTGCCAAGTCCATCACTAGACCATGTCACTAAGGGCCTCATGGTTTTTGGAAAACTTCAGGGTTGGTGATTCCACCACTGCCCTGGGCAGCCTGTTCCTATACCTGATCACCCTTTTGGTAAAGAAATTTTTCCTAATATCCAACCACCTTCCCTGACAGGTTGGGGCCAATGATCTCCAGAGGTTCCTTCCAATCCTTCTGATGCTGTGATTCTATAATGCAGAAGGATCATGGTCAATCAACACTGAACTCTGGTAGCTTCCCAGCACTTGCTTGCTGGATCACGTTTATGAATTAATACAGATTAGATAAAATAGTTCTGAAAAGTTAAGTCCAGAATCCAGAAAACAGCTGGAGTGTTCTCAAGGGAAAAAATGGGAATAAACAGATATGCTTGATGAAGGCAGTCAAAACTTCAAACGTTGGCTCAAAGTAGATGTTGTTGAATACAATTCAATTCTATTGCACAAGAGTGACATTCAGACTGTGGAGTATATTTTTTCTGATTAAAATGTGAATATTTAAATTCTTATTAATAAAGCATTAATTTTGATTTTCCACTGTTACTAGGGAGATTAATAATCATAATACTGAATGGCATTTTGTCATTTCAACAACACTGAACTAATGTTGTAGGATAGGCTTTCACAGAAATCCAGATAACTGTCAGTTTGATTTGTTTCTCCTAGTACTTGAATGAACATAAATCTTTTGTGTAAACAGATGTATATCTAATTTACAGTTAAATGCTGGATCTGGGCAAGGGAAAGAGATTATATTTTGCTTTAAATGTTATTAAGGGAACAATGCACAGTTTAAAGTTACATAACAATGATCAGAATTTCATGCTAATTTTTTCAGACTTTTTTGATAACACTTCAGTGAATGTTTTGGTTGTATAGGGTCATATATCTTTTAATCAAATTCCTCCTAGGGGAACTACTGTCCTTGAGCAGATGCTCTACCTGCCAGACTTAGCACACAAAATGTCTATTTTGAGGCGCAGAAGCAGCTGGATTTTCTTAGTTGGTGCTAAAGGGAATCTCAGTCAGTGCCTAATGAGTTCATACCAAGTTCTGGTCCCTTAAGTCGTTATTTAATCAATTCCTTTTGCAATCATAGTCTTTGTCAAAAGGAGCACTATTACAATGCCAAATTTCAAATATTTCATCTATTTCAACTCTCTGTTTGTAAAAGTTGTGACAGTAATTTTCACTGCTGGCTTTGGGGATTGTTCTGTAAAGACTTTAGTTTTCATTTTCATTTAGCTACAAAAATATAGATCAGCATGTTTCCTCTGAAATGAAAAAAAGGGGAAAAAAATCCCTAGAAAGCAAAACCAATATTCCTATCTGTAAAGAAGTAGCAAACATCAAAACAAACACTGTTCTCTTATTTGTCTTTTCTGTTGAAAAATTAATATATCATTTTCCATTTCTATGTGATATATAAAAATGGACAATTGATAATTTTGAAAAAAAAAAACACCCCAAAAACCCAGACTCAAATTGTCTACTTAAAAATAGAGTTATAGGATTATTTAGATTGGAAAAGATCTTTAAGATTGAGTCCAACTAGCACTGCAAAGTCCACTATTAAGTCATGTCCTGAAGTGCCACATCTACTTTTAAATAACCTCTTGTTATGATGCCTCAACCACCTTCCTGGGAAGCCTTATCCAACATGTGACAATCCTTTTGGTGAAGGAATTTTTCCTAATATCCAGTCTAAATCCCCTTAGTATAACTGGAGGACATTTCCTCTTGTCCTGTTGCTTGTTACTTCAGAAAAGAGACTGACAGACAAAGCGTGATCCAATGTTTCACTGATGATTGCATGTTCCACAGCAGATAAGGAAGTAACAAAATTAGAAATTCTTTATGCAATATAAAACAAATATTCTGATTTCCCTCACACATTTCTTCACAAGTCACAGTGAAGTTGCATAAACAATACCTGCATTGGACTGAAGAATATTTATATTAAGAAGTTCATGCAACCTATTTTCATGGTCAGTTTCTATTCAAAAGAAGTTCAGAATTTGAGGTTGAAACTTCTTTTCTGGGGGGGGGGGTTGTTTTTTTTTGTTGTTGTTGTTTTTAAAGCCTGAGATTTCAGAGGTTTCAGTCAGAATATTCTTTTTTCAGTTACATACATAAAAGGACTTGATTCTGCAGACTATTAGTGTCTTAGCGAGTACGCAATCATCTTCCACTTTCAAAACTGGAAAGCTTCAAAGCTGTACCCTAAAATAAATATTCAAATAAATACAGAGAAATCACTTGGCATTTATTGTCGTAGGCAAACCAGACCTTACTCAGGGAATTTAACTTCATTTATTGCTACTTAACATAACCTAAAAATTTAGTAACTGATTGAAATATAGGGTAACAAAGAAGCTGAACATCAAAACACTTATGAAAATACTAAAATACTTTTCCTTTCCCTTTCCCAGAATCACCTTCACTCCAGACACTTCTCTTCCCCTCCTCATGGTGTCCACTCCCTTTTTATTGCCACAGGTTGCACGCAGTGCCTTTGGTGAGAATGCCACTGGAGCAGGAGCAGGTAACACTTTTGTCTGCTGCTTTTTCCTTCTCACTTGGCTCTTCTGCTCCAGCATAGGTCCTCCATGGGTTGCAGTCACTGCAGGTGTCCCTGTACCAGCATAAGCTTGTATATGGCCCTCAGTCCTTTCAGATCTGCCGTGGAGCACCTTCTACTACCCTGACCTTGTTCCCTCGTTCAATTCTTTTATTCCCCTGTCTCCCTGTTCCATTTCTCCCTTCTTCTAGAAGTTTCCTCATCTGTCTCAAGCATGCTCACTGAGGAGCACCAGCTTGGCAGATGGGCCCAGCTGTGTCCTGTGGTGTGTCTGTTGTGGAGGCAACTGGAACAGCCTGTGCAAACATGGGGGCGCCTCTATATCCTTCTACAGAGTCTGTGTACCCTGCAGCCCCTCTACTCTGCCTGTGTTACCAAAACATTGCTGTTTATGCCATTTAGCACTCACATTGAAGTCTAACCCAGTATCTAGTGTGAAAATAATGAGTTTTGTCTTTACTGCTGGCTCTCCAGCAAGTTTATTTCACCTAAGTTAAATCAATGTGGCTGTTGGGTGTCTATCTTTAGATCAGTCAGATAAAATAAGCAGCTGAGTATGATTTGATTCAGGCAAGATAAGCATTTTTTTGCTGTTCTTTCAGTGACTGAGAAGCAGCTAATAGGAGATAAATAGCCTTCTGCAAAACAGATGCTTAATTTGTTTCTGAAGACAGAAACATGGAGCTTAACAGACTAGAACAGGGAAATAAGATAGCTTTTTGTTATAAATTAATTCATTACTGTATGCTTTTAAAAAGCATTCTCCAGCAGGTACAGTAGCAGATGCTACCTCAGGAGGCTTCAGGAGGTGATTTTGGAGTGGGATCTATGGACCACCTAAAATCTGTTGTGCATCATTTTCTGATAATGACTTCATATTCTTATATTTGGTTATAATTCAGTACAGGCAAATGAAGATAACAAGATAGTAAAATATTTAGTACATAGGTTACGCTGGTGGTGCTGCAGTTTTATGTCAACATGGGCAGGTATTCCAGTCAAATAGTGCTATGAAAAATGCCTTTTTCAATTAAAATTACATATTTTAAAAAAGAGAATCCCAAAATGGCAAAATTTGCCAGATCTGTAAATAAGAGGCTTACCTGTCAATCTGTAAAATAATAAGAGGATGTGAAAATGAATCTTCAAGCCTTGGTACTTAGATCCAAACACTAAACCAAACCTGTTTCAAGCTTGCAAAAATAACCAAAGTTTTCACCTCATTATTCAAAGTAGTTTCTGTTTGTAGGCTTATTTTCAAATGCATGTTCAAATTGTGTCAAATGCTTATAGAGCAGCATGCTTTTCCTTCCATTATGTGGTTTTATCAAACTTACAAAGAAAATAAAATTAGTATAAAAAAGTATTAGCAAATCAAATAAATATATTACTGTTAACAAAATAACAGTTTCCTATTCCATTCCAGTTTAAGTAGGTTAAAGATGTGAAAAAGAAAAATGCAGTTCTGTTCCTCATACTTTTCCCCAATCTTTATTTAATTAAATTTTCATAACAGTATTTTTTTGCGAAAAACATATAATTTAGATTCTGTCACTTCATTTACTTTTGTTTCATAGCAGAGTTTATTCTTGCTCAACCATGTGTAAAGAGTTCCCATCTTCAGTTCTAAGATTTCACCCTTGACTGCCTGTTTGTCAGTTTCTCACAGAATCTCTAAGTGCCTTCACTCACACAGCTCCTTATGTGTTGCATCTGATCCCACAGCTTGCATGCAAGGCCCCTAGTCTGATCGTCTTTCAGGCCCTCTAGGGACCTGTTTCTGTTAAGATTTTAGTTATTCGGTCTAGTAAGCTTATATTTCTTTTTAATCTCATTCTTTCTTTTTATAATTTTCCCCTTAATTTCTCCTTGTATGTCCTTAGAATTAAAATATCTTCCTGACAAGGACCACCTTACAAATGCAAAGATGTCTTGCGTGCTGGTAGTTATTGCGATGTTGTAGAATATGTGTATGAATAAAGTATGAAACATATCGAGGATGCTGCAACTTCTCATTTTGGAGCAAGCAATGATTACATTAAGTAACCTGGCATCTTATAAAAGTGAGAAAGTTGGGGCTGTTCAGACTGGAGAAGAGAAGGCTGCGAGGAGATCTCATAGCAGCCTTCCAATATCTGAAGGCGGCCTATAGGGATGCTGGGGAGGGACTCTTCATTAGGGTCTGTAGTGACAGTACAAGGGGTAACGGGTTCAAACTGAAACAGGGGAAGTCTAGATTGGATATGAGGAAGAAATTCTTTAAGGGTGGTGAGGCACTGGAATGGGTTTCCCAGGGAAGTTGTGAATACTCCATTGCTGGCAGTGTTCAAGGCCAGGTTAGACATAGCCTTGGGTGTCATGTTTTAGTGTGACGTGTCCCTGCCCATGTCAGAGGGGTTGGAACTAGATGATCTTAAGGTCCTTTCCAACCCTAACTATTCTATGATTCTATGATTCTATGAAAAAAGGGAAATACAGAAATAGGGAAAGAACAGAAGTATTTTCTGGACAAGATATGATTCAACTGAAACATGTCCAATGCTAGCCAGGCACTCTACCTCAGCATAATAGGTAAAGAAAGCGGGGGTTGACCAGAAAAGCAGGAAATAATAACTCCATATTCTAGATAACATGGAAGAAAAGGTACTGCATCACTCAAGCTCCTCTGAACTTCTTCATATGTGTCTTTTTGTGGGTAAGATTGTTAGTTGCCATACTGCTTACCATTTTCCTTTCTATACCTGGACTTCTTAAGCAGACAATTCTTTTAGAATCTGCATGCATTTATGTTGTCCCCTACTTTAGTGTTACATTGTCAAGTAAACTCTTGAGCACATCCTCAGGTTTTGGCTTTGCTTTTGCAGCAGTTTGCCAATTCAACTCTGACACAGCCATGCAGGAGGTGACGGTAGATAGTTGCTTTGCTATCATTCTTCTAATACAGGTATTTTCTTCCATGGCTGAGCGACAGTTTCAAAGACACTCTAGAAAAGACATGAATGTAGGCTTCTACAGGGTGTGAGGTGGCAGGAGGCTTCTCTCTCAAGAGCTGTCTTTTTATTTTACAGGAATGATGCTGGTATGTATTTAAAGCATGACATTTCTGCTATAAATGGAAAAGACTTTGTAGTGCTGCCTTCTCTTGTTCGAGAGCACAGAAGCTTTTCCTGTGCTCTTTAATTTGATCACTAATATCTTAACTAATTGGTGGTAAAGCAATTCCTGAAATTGCTGAGAATACATTCCTCTTTCAAATTCTCACCATCATTGATGAGATTAATAATCTTTTTTTACTTTTCATGCACTTATAATTTATGTAGTTGTTTGTTTGTTTGTTTTTTCTCCTTGCAAGCCTTTTTCTTCTTTGCATGTTAAATTATGTTAAAGCAGTCAGACTGTGTGAATCTTAGATTATGATAATACTGTCTAACTTAGAGCTGGATACTAGATCTCATTTCCCAAGGTGAATACAGCTTGCTCAAGTTGAAGCTTGTAATAGTATGGATTAAATGCAGCAAATTGTATGCAATGCTCTGTATGGGTTTACTCAGTGTAGATTTGAGGGGTTTTGGGGGGTTTGGGTCGGGGGGGAGTGTGATATGTGGGAAAGCTGCAGAATAATTTGCTTTATATATGTCAGATCTTGCACTCCTGTTTTCAATATTGGACTTTCATCAGCTATGTAGTTCCAGAGGCCAAGAACTTGTGACTTAGGAGTAGTAGAATGTTTATTGAAGAGCCTTTTTATTCAGTTTAACTCCATAAATGCATACTACAAATTATCAGAGTTATTTTAGATTTGAATAACTGAATGCAATCAATGAGATCAAAGTGAGAATGTGTTAAAGTACTGTCAGGGGACCTCAGAATCACTGGTCTTCCCTGTTGCTAAATCATTTTCTTCTAATATACATATACCCCTTAGTTGCATTATTAAAATTCAGGAATTATTTTGGACAAAAAGAGTTTCAAAAAAGTAGTAGAAGTGCTGTTGCCGAATAGTATGTGAATTCTTTGTTTTCAGTTTTGGGACACTGCATTCACTTTTGTCAGATTACCATATTTGTGGCTAACTATCCTTTTATGGCAAGTGAAACAATTTTAAATGTATTATGAAAGTGCAGTAGCTTTATCTTGTGTAAGTTTATTATACAAAATAAGTAAAGGATCTTTGAGATGAATGGCTCTATAGGAAATGTTAAACTGAAATAAAAATATCACGCAATGGTCTGGGTTGGAAGACACCTTATAGCTCAACTAGTTGCACTCTCCTTGCCATAGGCAGGGACACTTTCCACTAGATCAGCTTGCTCAAATACCCATCTATCTAACCTGGCCTTGCATACTTCCAGGGGTGGGTCATCCATAACTTCTCTGGGTAAACTGAAATAATGGTGGACGAGGGTGCTGGCTTTTAAAATATTAGTGGTTTTAATACTTCCCAATTTTCTCATTCTCTGAAAATTCAAAGAAAATCAAATTCAGTGGAATTTAATTTTTCACCCAGCAATGTCTACTATAATTTTGCTACTTGAGCTAAATGATGCTGTGAAATGACTAAATAGTTGGGTACTGTATGTTATGGTTTACTCAGGCTTTTAATTTTAATGCACTTACTTGTGCAAATGATGTTACATAGAATATGCTTCTGGAGTACATTATTTTTATTTTTTAAAATGAGAATTATATGGCTAAGCAGGTTCTTATAAATAGCTATTTTGGATTCATTCTGAATTATGTGTAATTTTTGGAAAATAACACAATGCACAATGACTCTGAATTATCTGAGATCGTCTGAGCCTTTCCAAAAGCTATCAGGAGAACTGGATACCCTAGATCTGGAGAAGGCTGAGGTTCTTAATGACTTCTTTGCCTTGGTCTTCAGTGGCAAATGCTCTGACCCCCACCACCCAAGTCTTGGAAGGCAGACGCAGGGACTCTGAGAAAGAAGACCTTAGGTGCACTGTAGGTGAGGATCTGATTTGAGACCATCTTAAGAACCTGAACATGCACAAGTTCATGCGAGTCCTGAAGGAGCTGGCAAATAAAGTTGCTAAGCCACTGTCCATCATATTTGAAGAATTATGGCAGTCAGGTGAAGTTCCCAATGACTGGAAAAAGGGAAATATAATCCCCATTTTCAAGAAGGGGAAAATGGATGAACCGGGGAAATACAGGCCAGTCAGTCTCACTTCTGTGCCTGGCAAAATCTTGGAACAGATTCTCCTGGAAGGAAGGCATGCTAAGGCAAATGAAAAACAACAAGATGCTTGGTGACAGCCAGCATAGCTTCAGTAAGGGGAAATCCTGCCTGACCAATTTGCTGGCCTTCTATAATGGACCTAAGGAACTGATGGACAGGGGTAGAGCAGATAACGTCATCTACCTGGACTTGTGCACAGCGCTTGATGCTGTCCCACATGATATTCTGGTCTCTAAGTTGGAGAGACATCAATTTGATAGGTGGAACAATAGGTGGACACAAAAAATAGCTGGCTGGACACGTACAAACAGTTGTGTTCAATGGCTCAGTGTCCAGCTGGAGGCCAGTAACGAGTGGCGTCCCTCAGGGATTGTTGCTGGGAACAGTCTCGTTCAACATCTTTGTTGCTGATATGGACAGTGAGATTGAGTGCACCCTCATGAAGTTTGCCGATGACACCAAGCTGGGTGGTTCAGCTGATACTCTGGAGGGAAGAAATGACATCTAGAGGGACCTTGACGCATTTGTGAAGCGAAATTATGCCAACTTTATGAAGTTTAAATATGACAAGTGCAAGGTCCTACACCTGAGTCAGAGCAATCCCAGGCACACCTAGAGGCTGGGCAGAGAAGAGATTCAGAGCAGCCCTGCAGAGAAGGACTTGAGGGCGATGATCAATGAAAAAATGAACATGAGCCGACAGTGTGTGCTTGCACCCCAGAAGGCAACCATATGCTGGGCTGCATCAAAAGGAATGTGACCAGCAGGTCGAGGCAGGTGATCCTGCCCCTCTACCTGTTCTCGTGAGACCTCACTTGGAGCATTGTGTGCAGTTCTGGTGTCCTCAACATAAAAAGGACATGGAACTTTTGGAGCAGGCCCAGAGGAGGGCCAGAAGTATGATCATGGGACTGAAGCACCTCCTGTATGAAGACAGGCTGACAAAATTGGGTCTGTTCAGCATGGAGAAGAGTATGCTGTGTGGAGACCTCATAGCAGCCTTCCAATATCTGAAGGGGGGCTATAGGGGTAATGGGGAGGGACTCTTCATTAGTGACTGTAGTGATAGGACAAGGGATAATGGGTTCAAACTGAAACAGGGGAAGTGTAGATTGGATAGGAGAAAGAAATTCCTTACTGTGTGGGTGGTGAGGCACTGGAATGGGTTGCCCAAGAAAGCTGTGAATGCTCCACTGCTGGCGGTGTTCAAGGCCAGGTTGGACATAGCCTTGGGTGTCATGGTTTAGTGGGAGATATCCCTGCCCATGTCAGGGGGGTTGGAACTAGATGATCTTAAGGTCCTTTCCAACCCTAACTATTCTGTGATTCTAATTCATTATTGTTCCTGAAATTGCAGTACTTTGAAATCTGTGTTCTATTAACAGAAATAATTAACCTCTTGCAATATTTTTTTCTTGGACAGGAGACGAGTTATGTATTGTTTTTTAGACTAGAAAATTTTAAATATATATGTTGGGGATTTTGGACTTCTTAAATTTAAGTAATTTATTTTGTATTTATAATAGAGCATCAAGTTTTAGCACTTTTGATAATTAGTTAAATTGACTCTCCTTTTGCTATGTGATATTGAAATTGCTTCTGCAAATATTTATCATTACCTCCCAGGCACTAGAAGACTTACCACCTTTTTTCTAGCTCATTAACTGTTCTCATGATCATCACCTGAGGTGCTTGAACTATTAGATCTCATTTTCCTTAATTCTGTGACTTATCGCTGTAAACTCATCTTTTGCAGTGATCTCCTGTATATATGAGTCATCATTAGCACTCCTTCATACAGTCATGGGAAAGTGACTTCTACCATAAAGATTATGCTTTCTACCACAGGTGAAGTTCACTCAGTTAAATGCCAGAATAGGCAATTTTGAAACAGAGCATAAATCTTTCTCTCTCATTCCACTTAAATGCTTTGGACTTAAGTTATACTGGGATGATACTGGTGGTGGCAGATATTTGGGTGGGAGACATGACCAGTAAGCACATAGTCCCAAGTACTGCATGCTACAAAATCTTTTAAGAAGATCTTTCTTAAATGACATTTTTTCTTCATATTAGTTTCCTATATATTCAACATTTAACTTCATAGCTTTCTCCTCCCTACACAGCAATCTCCTATGTTTCAAATATCCATGTTTACTTTGAAGGACTTTCACTCACATAGGTTTCATTTGTTTCCCACTTTGGCAAATGTAGGAAAACCTAGCACATCACTGATCTATTCCTGCAGAAAGATACAGTAGGTGTGCACCAAGTTCCTAATACTTGGCATTTCATTTTAATCTCAAGCACAGGGGGGATAGGGAATATACCTACTGAAAGCATATGCCTCTGGCTACGTACTGTGATTGTGCTTTTGCAGTGTCTGCTGCATGCTGCAGGGGGACAAATAGGAATTTTAAAAGAAGTCATAAGTTTACATCTGACTATTTCAGTCATCAAGGCAATCTGGGAATAGAGGATAATATCCTGGTCTGTTCTGTAAGACTGATCACTATCAATTAGCTGAACAGTTGTTCAGACTGACTAAAGAGGAATTATTACCATTTAAAAATATTTGTGTGATGGTTAGCTAGCAGCACATTTGTATATAATTGCCTTCCTCTTTTTCTACTGTGTATTTAAATGTTCCATTGATTGCCAATTGCAATCCTAAAGCTATACATTTCTTCGAGAGAAATAGAAATTTCTGCCTCTTTCCCCCTAGTAACACAGAAGAGTATGTTGGTTATGTTACTTACGCACTCTCTTTTTGGGAAAAAACACCACAGAATTTTAATAATAGGAAAAAATGAAATGTATTTGTATTGTAAAAATGTGAACTGCACCCAATATTGCCCAGTTCTATAGTTTTACCAGTAAAGTTAAATATTCTGCCTGGTACAAGAGCATGGTATTACATCTGTTCACTAAGCTAAAATGAAAAGTTTACAGAGTTATCTGAGTGCATTAAGTATTCAGTCTGAAATAATTAGCATCACTTTACAATTATTTCCAAATGCAACATATGTCTACATGTGAAATTACAACAGAGATTTATTTTGGAGAAATTGTATAGCTTAGCTAATGTGCTCCATAGATATTAAGCTCTAGGTCACATCTTGGAATGATACTTTAAAGAAAATAGACACACAATTGAACATAAGAATGACAGTATTACTTTTACCTAATTAATGACTTCATAATTTATAGCTATGTGTGATTTTACCTATGGAAAACAGAGGAGGCAAGTAGGCTTGAAAACCAAGACCAGTGTTTGAAGATATGCTATAAATTTTTCCACTAACTTTTTTTTAATTTGCAGACTGAGTCTGTGAAGATACAAAGGAGAAGGTCTTTTTCTTCTATGTTCATGCAAGCCAATGTGTTAGAATCATGTTATATGATTAGCTGTAGGAATATTATCACATTTAATGATTAATAGTGGTAGTGATACAGAATAAATGTACTAAGAATAAAAAAAAAGTAAGAATGAGAAGATCACACTGTATGATAGCTACAAGCGTTTTGCCTAGATTAAAATCTTCATCTAGTAATTTTCAAGCATTTTAGTGAAAACTTGTGATTCAAGCCCAGCTGATAACTCAGAACCATGCAGCCTCTCTCTCACTCCTCCTCCCCATTTTGCCTCCTCCCACTACTGGAGGGATGGGGAGGAGAATTGAAAGAATGTAACTCTTATGAGTTAAGATAAGAACAGTCCAGTAACTAAGGTATAACACAAACCACTGCTGCTACCACCAATAATAATAACAATAAGGAAAATAAGAGAATAAAACCACTCACCATCCGCCAAACGATACCTAGCCTGACCCAAGCAGTGATCTCTCCCTTCCAGGTAACTACCCCCTGTTTATATAGTGAGCATGACGTGCTGTGGTATGGAATACCCATTTGGCTAGTCTGGGTCAGGTGTCCTGTCTCTGCTTCTTCCTGGACTCCCCTTCTCCCTGGCATAGCATGAGACTCAGAAAGTCCTTGGTCAGAGTAAACATTATTGAGCAGCAACTAAAAACATCAGTGTCATCAGCACTGTTCCCAGGCTGAAAGTCAAAAAGCACAGCACTGCACCAGCTACTAAGAAGGAGGAAAATGGCTGCTACTGCCGAGCTCAGAACACACATGATTTTAGCATGCTTTTTGTAATTGCAAAAACAGCATGCTTTTACTAAGACAGAGCCAAATTCAAAGTCTTCATTTCAATCATATTGAATGCTGTTGCTGAGTCATTCATTAGGTAATCCACTGTCATAGTCCAGTACTGTAACCAGATAGTTCTTGATAGTCCACAGGTGGAAGGTGTAATATTTAATATAAAATTTAATTGTTCAAAGATATTTGATGTTACATGGGATTTTTGATTTAGCAGAGTTATACAAAAGGTACTGTGTAACTCTATACAAATATAAATTAAACATAGCAAAATAAAGTGAAAATAGCAATATGCCATTCAGTTACAATAGCAATAAAATCCCTATAATATGCTCAGTCACAATGCTGGTGTCCTCAGTCACGGTGAAGAAAAATGTGAATTTAAACTGGATCAAGCCCCTTACTCTCTTCAAAATTCTTTCACTAGCTGTCCTACACTCCTCATTAGGTCTTCATTAGGGACTGTAGTGACAGGACAAGGGGTAACGGGTTCAAACTTAAACAGGGGAAGCTTAGATTGGATATAAGGAAGAAGTTCTTTAATGTAAGGGTGGTGAGGCACTGGAATAGGTTGCCCAGGGAAGTTGTGAATGCTCCATCACTGTCGGTGTTCAAGGCCAGGTTGGACAGGGCCTTGGGTGTCATGTTTTAGTGTGAGGTATCTCTGCTCATGTCAGGGGGGTTGGAACTGGATCATCTAGCTCCATGATTCTAACTATTCCATGATTCTATGATTCTTACCCCTTATGCTGCTCTGGCTGATTCAGGGAAACATTCATACTTTCAGTGAACTCAGGGAGAAGCATTTACACCACCAGTTCATGCACTCAGTCATTGATAGGTGTTCATCTAAAACCAAAGAACGATGAGTGCGGCAGAGAACAAAGTGATATGTATTCCCTGTCCTAACTGGTGCCTTGGATATGGATACCTCCAAGGGCAGAGTGAAAAAACAGTAGTTTAGTCGCAGCTCAGTATGTGCTTTTTGGAGAAGCTCTTGCAATGCAAGTGCAAGGTCTTGAACACAACTAGGAAGATTTTGGCAGGAACAAGAAGGAGGCTTCAGAGACTACTGGAAATGTAGAGAGGTTTGGTTTTGGTTTTTTTTTTACTTTCCTAGAGAGAATAGTGTGGCTTTTATATCCAGAAGACCTCTGAAAACTGCTAGATCACAGGAAAGTGTATACCATTCAATTACACAATGAGTATTAGTAATGCTGTTTAAAAAATCCTTGTCTTCTTGTCTGATCATCTCTAATTTACATGTCTTGTCCTAGTAATCCTAGAAATGCAAAATCACAACTGGCTTCTGAGAAAAACACAAAAAGCGATGCATCTGTTTCAAAGCCATGATTTGGGTTCAGGAGTCATCAATTGGTTCAGGTGTTCTGTTTTGTCCTATTTTTTTTTTTTTTTTTTTTTTTCTTGAGCTATTGAGTTTTAGCAAAGCCTACTGGAAAAAGTGAAATACTCTCAGCAGGAAGCATTGAACCAGTTTCTGCATTGCTCTGACAACTGCAGTATGCATGCGTCCCTCAAAGCTGAAATCTACTCTGGCACATGCACCTCTTAGATGAGTAATCAGGAGAACAGCAAGGAATCACTCACAATTGTGTGAGAAATTTATTTTCTGAGATCATGATGAGAGTCTGAGTAAAATATGCATTTTACCTATCCAATATCTACCATTGGATCATAGTGTTGTTTTAAGAAAAGAAAATCATACTCCAAATACCAATGTAAATTAATTTTGGTGCATCAGTAAACTTTTTCCTCTGTGCCAAGAAATGCTGCTTTGACTAGTAACACAAGCATAGCTGAATAAAATCGGCACTTGAATAGAAGCAGCAGGAGGTCCAAGCCACATCTTTCCAGGCAATTAATTTCAAGCACAATCTCATCAGAGTCTTGTAAAACTTTCTGTCCTAGAGTGTGTTTCTGCAGTTGGAACAGGTGAGAAGATACCTGCTTCTCTAGAAGTGGAGGGTTAGAATACTGTTATAGGAGCACTGAGACATTTATGTAAGCAGAAGATAACTCATCATGATCATTATTTGTGATGAGAATCGGGAGAATAATGTTGATGCAATTTTTATTTTATTTTTTTTAAATTTTTTTTTCTAATCCCATTTTTTTTCCCTTGCCATTTCTGACAATGTACTTGTTAAATCTTCGTATTCTTTGACATCAACACTGACATTCTCTTATACAATCCACATGGTACCTTCTTCAAAATTTTTAGAAAAATTCTGTCCATCTCATCTAGACTAATTGCCTTGGAAAGAAGGGTTGGTTTTGAAAAGTACTTTATTTTTCAATGCCGTATGTGAAAAAGCTGTGCACCTGCTGCAGCTTACCAAAGACAGATAGAATCTAGGTTATTGACAGTGACTTGCAAAGATTTGGCTGATATTCAGTGTTAATAGTGACTTTGAAAGACTAGGACAGTGTTTAATCATCTATTTACTCTGTTTTTTCAAAATAAATACAGTGATAATTGTGAGCTTTTTGATTTTTCATTGTTATCCCTGAAATTTTTTTTATTCTGTGAATTCATACAAGAATTATGATTGAGGCAACTAAAACCTCAGAAAATGATATGTGGCTGTCATAGGTGTCATTACCTTCTTTATTATTAATCTTTTAAGAATACAGCTAAAAAGTTGCATAAAAAGCCTAAACTAAATTCCCCATCATTAGAAACAAGCACTTCAGGTTAACCTAGATGAGAATGTAATTGGAGGAGCAAGGAGGAAGGTGGTTTAATTCTTGCTGTTCTTTTAAAGAAGTAATTTGCAAAATTCTAGCAAATATAAACAGTTACTCCATTTCTCTTGTTGCCTAGATGTGTTGCTGTACACTTAGTATCAAATATACTAAAATTTAATATTTTAAATGGTATGACTTTGTCAATTTTATTATTAAAGAGATGGTTCTGTCACCTCCCTACTAGGAATTTTAAAAAAATACCTACTAGGAATATGCATTATAAATATTGAAAGATATAATTAGCATACATTCCCTGTGTGCATGCACTTCCCTTCCAGGGGAGTGGTTGAGTTACCATCTGTACCGGTATTTAAAAGACATGTCATTGTAGCACTTAGGGACATGGTTTAGTGGTGGATTTGGCAGTGTTAGGTTAACAGTTGGACTTGAACTTAAAGGTATTTTCCAACCTAAATGATTCTATGATTTTTACTTACATACTGTGTTAACAATGAGATTTCATCACCATAGTAACCTAAATATTCATCTCTGATTACATATTGTATATACTAACAGAGCATGTATGCAGCTATGGAATACTTGGAAAAAAATGTAGCTGCTAAATCTGAACTCATAATGTCTAGTATTAGGTAAAACACAACATCACTGAAAGGGTAATTATAATTCATACCTTTTAATATTGTGAGTCATACATTTTAATTTATTTTCATTATTCACAGGTCAAATTACTGTGCTTTAATATATTTCAAAATAATAATAAAACAGTAGTTATATGTTCTGGACATGTATTCTGGCCAATTATATTTTTAAATAGACTTAGACATTGCCTTTTGTCTTGTGCTTCCCAACTTCCCGAAATAGTATAATTGTATCCTACATTAAAGGACTGAAATAATTTTTCTATTAACTGAGTATTACCAGAACCTGTTGTCTAGTCTTGAGGCTTAATGAGATTGTCTGATCTATTCAGCTTCCAGAAGAAATGCCTGCACTCCTCCTGCCTACTAGGAATGGTCCTTGGCCTGACAGATCACAAATTGTGCTTGAGAACTGACTGTTAGGAGTTGGTAATGGTCATGGTCATTCCAGAAACAAATCTATCAGTTTAACAATATAGAAGATCAGTGTATTTTTCCCACTTCCGGAACTGAAAAAAAAAAAACCCAACCCTGATACTTGATTATTACATTGTACCTATTTTTTTTTTTTTTTCTCTTGCAATATTACTATATTTTAATTGTTATCTACTTCCTAAGTAATACTTTTGGTTCTTGGTATGATTCTTAGGTATTGCTAATAACTCCAGTCTTTTGGGTTCTTTTGAACCATTTAACAGGATATGGGTCTTTTTTTATAAGGGCAAAAATGCATTCCGGTGTTTAAAAAAGAAAAAAAAATTGCAAACAAAAGGAAAAAGTGAAGTTATAGTCCTATGATCCTTTTTGATATTTCAATGCAAATTCAAAAGAGAATTCAAAAGAAAAACAGACTCCGTGAAATACCCAGTTTTAAGGAAGTTCCAGAATTAATTGGATCCACTTATTTTTGTGTATAATCTCCTATAAAAACTACCTTGGTATGAAACACTGGGGAAGAATCAATAGGACTTACTGGAGTTTAGGAGAATTCTTCACAAACAGAACATTGCAAAATCACTCTGAATAAAAGTAGGATTGTGTCACTCTTTGCATCAAGTGTACTTGCTGCAGGGTAAGAAGAAGGTAATGTATTTCATATTTAAAATCATATAATTTAAATTTAAAATGCAAAAGCAATCTATAGAAGCATCAAAAAGCATTAGTCCTTTCTTCTAGTTGAGTGCCCTACTACATTCTTTCTTAATGACCTGTTAAACTCGAGGTACTTTCTGATCAATGTTACTGCTTCTTTTGAAGGTGTAAAGTGGATTCCTGTGAATCTAATTTATCTTCTCACTGGTGACAGGATATGTTAGCAGGATGAAGGAAGGTTTCATACCTGGGAAAAAAACATGTATGGAGTAGTTACTTACTTGAGTTACATTCTTCTCAACAGTTTCCCTGATTAGTCGTTTATAAAAACTGAAATTAAAACTGATTTATTTAAAACAGGACACACATTTCTCTTGCCCATCATTGCACTACCTTTACTTTTGGTGCTTAAAAATTGAAAATATTTAATCATGCCGGTAAAGCAGGTGCAAACCTGCTTAAACTTCTTAAAAAAAACCTTTTTAAACTTCCTAAAAATGAAAAAAGGATTTTCAATGAGAATACACTAAATGCATGATGGGAAATGTTGTAATATGGAATATGTAGATTGGGAACCAAACCTACCAATACTTGTGTTCTGCCACTGACCACCATGTTTACTGCTGGATTTGCCATGAGGTTTCTGATTCTCTTAAGTTCGTCTGCTAATGTATTTCCACTGCTGTCCACAACTATGACTTGTGTTGCTGATTTTATTGTTCAACAAGAAACAATTTGTTTTAGGAAAAAATACTTAGGAAGGCACACTAGATTTGATTTCTGCAGGCTTTTTTTTACTCCTTTCATGCTGGATGCTCAACTGTTCCTCAGCATTGTTGCACTTAATACCACAACAGTTCATGAATAAGGCATTACTACTTTGAAATCTGAGACACAGACTTCAGAAAGGTTTTTTCCTTCCTTGATTACGTTCTACATACCAAAATTAAAAATATAATTTCATTTATGAATGCTCATCAGAAAGGTGAGAAGGCCAGCCAATAGTTCTTTATTTTGAATTCTTTTGTTTGAAGAATTAACTTATCCAAAATAATTATTATAGGCTAATTTCACATTTTGTAAAAGTCACTTCAATTTTCTTAGGGAAAGATTAATCTTTTCCTGTAAAAGGCTGAGCAATGAAACAGTTTGAGGTAAAAAGTAGTACTAATGTAATCAAATTACCTATGGTGATATCAGCCTGTTATACAGTATGATGAATTACTAAACATGTGAAACACCTAATACACATTTGATTGGAATACTTACAGAAGTTTCATTGAATTTGAATTGAGACCCCTGTCAACAACAGGTAAAACTATTCCCCCCCCCCAAAAAAAAAAGAAAAAAGAAAATGTTTTCAGCACAGATTACTAGTTTTTCAAATTGCTAGAGTTAGAAAAGATGATTCTCAGATAGGTTAAATTTTATTATAAATAAAATATAATTACAGAGGTTCCAAAATTCTTTTTACCTTAAAATATCCAGGATTTTTCAGTACTTTTCTTCTTTTCTACTCAAAGTGACATGTTTCTAAATTTAAGTAGTCTCTGAAACAATTTTTACTAAATAAAGATGAACTGTAGCTCAACTACCATATAGGTGTGTTTCTAAGAATCTCATTCCTCTATGTCTCTCATGCAGAGCAAACTGATTTTTACTGCATTAGACATGCAGATCCTCAAATCGTTTTAAAATGATTATCACTTTGTTTCTTTACTTTGAAGGTTTTTGAGTTCCTACAGCATGTGTTTTATAGTTGAGTTTATGGCAACCTTTTCATTAAGATTAGAAATATGCTTCTGAAGCCAATTCGAAAACATCCCCCTGTAGCATACTTAGCTCACATAATGTAGCAATCTCAGAACAAGTGAACCTTCAGACTAAATGAATCTGAAATAAGCACTTTGAGAATATACCTAGTACACTCCAGTGACTAATGGATGGCTGATCCACTCCTGTATGGTGAGTCTGCAGTAAACCCCCCAGAAGAAGAATAGACTGGATATGAGGTAGCAGCATCAGGTAGCTTTACTACTGCACATTAAAAATCGTCCCTTATTTCTCCAAAGTCCTTGGAAACAAAGACATACCTGGGAACTAAATGGGAACTAAATGGGAACAAAAATAGAACTAATTTCTTAAACCATTTAAGGAGTAAAATTCTCATGTTCAACAAAATTGTTTCCTAATTAGAACAAAGGAATTATGCCAAATCTCAAAACTTGAAAATTCATTTTTGCCAAAACCAGGCAATCTGGTGAATTGACCTCAGCACAGTGTTAGAGAAAGTATTAGCCTTATTTGCTTATTTTCAAAGAGCCGTATTAGTAAAGTATTGCCTGACTACTGCAGTCTTGTAACTGTAGTTGAGGACAAAAAAGAATAAGATTATTAGAAAATCCAAGACACCCCACTTAAATGAAAACTGAATCAGCAAAGAAACAATCCAGAAGTTAAAAGAAGGCTAGCTGTCATCTCCCATCACTGTTTATTTTCCTGTACTCACAGCCTCTCTGACCTCAGCAGGTCACAGTTGTGGTCACAATCATAGTCAGAGTCTTCATGGTGATCTTTGGAAAGAGCTACAATAAAGATGACAGGTGAAAAGAATATCCTTTTTTTGTTTTGTTTTTGTTTTTATATTTAGGTGAAACCATGGCAGTTCCAATAAGACGTACTTTTACTAGCATCTGTTTTACCTCTGTGACTCTTTGGACTGATTTTTTCGTCAGGTTTGTAGTATTTACACTGATATGTGTGCATGTTGATCACACAAAATAACTAAGATCTGTAGAGTGCGTAACAAACATGCACACAGGTCTGAGTTTGGGTAGCATGACTGTAGTGGGATCGAGGTCACAGCTGAACTCCTGTTTGCCCTGGGAGACTCCTGAGGGTTCTGGGACTGACAAAGAGAGGTGGGCAAATCCACCTGTACCAAGCTCTCTTGAGGCCAAAGGAGCTCATGGAACTGCTCAGACATGTGTACAAAAGGCACTGGTAGCTGGTAGGTATTGGATATATCTTGGGAGATGCACACTGTGCCACAGGGATGTGCATATGCTCAGAGACTGCCGATGTTGTCAACCTATACCAGGGCAGGGATATAAAGAAACTGAACATCAAGAGTCCATTAAGGCCAGGCTAGCAGAGAAGTGTTACATACAATGTGCCAATCTCCTATAGCCACCCTGAAGGAATTGGAAAGTCTCTGAGCAGACATTTTGGTGTTGAGGAAATAGGTTTTTATGTGTACATTTGTTTAATTATTTGCATGATTCTATATCAGAATAACTGAAAATAATTTTATATTGGTGAGTGTGTTGTTTTTTTACTTGGATAGAGGTCAATTTTTTCATAATAGCTTATATGTGACATTTTTTTGGATTTGTGCTGGAAACATTGTAGATCACATAGGGATGTATTCATTGTTGCTGAGCAGTGCTTACAGAGTCAAGGCTTTTTCTACCTCTCAGCTCACCTCACCAGTGAATAGGCTGGAGGTGCACAAGGAATTTGGAGGGGACACAGCCGGGACAGCTGACCTAAGGGACATTCCATTCTGTATGGTGTCATGCTCAGCAATAAAAATCTGGAGAAGAAGGAAGAGGGGACATTCAGAGTTAAAGTGTTTATCTTCCAAAGTAATTGTTACATACGATGGAGCCCTTCTTTCCTGGAGATGGCTGAGCACCTGCCTGCCAATGGGAAGCAGTGAATGAATTCCGTATTTTGGTTTGCTTGTGTACATGGTTTTTGCTTTACCCATTCAACTGTCTTTATTTCAACCCATGAATTTTCTCTCTTTTACCCTTGTGATTCTCCTGCCTATCCCATGGAGTGGGTAGTGAGCAAGCATCTCTGTAGGGCTGAATTGTCATCTGGGGCTAAAACCGTGACAGCTAGCAATAAAATAAAATAAAATCCCTTGACTCGATATGAAGTTGCTAAGTCATTGTCCATTATATTTGAATAATCATGGCAGTCAGGTGAAGTTCCCAACAACTGGAAAAAGGGAAATATAAGCCCCATTTTCAAGAAGGGGAAAATGGATGAACTGGGGCAATACAGACCAGTCAGTCTCACTTCTGTGCCTGGCAAAATCTTGGAACAGATTCTCCTGGAAGAAAGGCATGCTAAGGCAAATGAAAAATAACAAGGTGGTTGGTGACAGCCAGCATAGCTTCAGCAAGGGGAAATCCTGCCAAACCAATATGGTAGCCTTCCATGATGGAGCTACACAGCTGATGGGCAGGGGTAGAGCAGTTGATGTCATCTACCTGGACTCGTGCAAAGCGTTTGGCACTGTCTCACATGACATTCTTGTCTCTAAGTTGGAGAGACATCAATTTGATAGGTGGAACACTTGGGGGATAAGGAATTGGCTAGATGGTCACATGCAAAGAGTTGGGTTCAATGGCCCAATGTCCAGCTGGAGGCCAGTAACGAGTGGTGTCCCTCAGGGGTCGGTGTTGGGACCGATCTTGTTTCAAATCTTTGTTGGGGACATGGACAGTGGTATTGAGTGCGCCAACATGAGCCAACTGTGTGTTGGGCTGCATCAAAAGGAGCGTGACCAGCAGGTCGAGGGAGGTGATCCTGCCCCTCTACTCTGCTCTCATGAGACC
>JANRGW010013922.1:36537-54853 GCA_024733675.1 Psilopsiagon aymara
ACTCTGCTCTCATGAGACCTCACTTGGAGTATTGTGGGCAGTTCTGGTGTCCTCAACATAAAAAGGACATGGAACTGTTGGTACAAGTCCAGAGGAGGGCCATGAGGTTGATCATGGGACTGAAGCGCCTTCCGTATGAAGATAGGATGAGAAAGTTGGGGCTGTTCAACCTGGAGAGGAGAAGGCTGTGTGGAGACCTCATAGCAGCCTTCCAATATCTGAAGGGGGCTTATAGGTATGCTGGGGAGGGACTCTTCATTAGGGACTGTAGTGACAGGACAAGGAGTAGCAGGTTCAAATTTAAACAGGGAAGTTTGGATTGGATATGGGGAAGAAATTCTTTAGTGTAAGGGTGGTAAGGCACTGGCATGGGTTGCCCAGGGAAGTTGTAAATGCTCCATCCCTGGCAGTGTTCAAGGCCAGGTTGGGCGCAGCCTTGGGTGTCATATTTTAGTGTGAGGCATCCCTGCCCATGGCAGGAGGTTTGGAACTAGATGATCTTAAGGTCCTTTCCAACCCCAACTATTCTATGATTCTACAATTCTATGATATTGTTATGCTTACAGTGTTGTTGTATGGATTTGTAAATGAAAGTGTTGCCACCAGAAAGTCCTAATAAAATTGACATAGTATAAGGTAGAAATTAAGATTCTGTATTTTAAGTTGAAGGTGAATTCACTGCCTAGCATACTCATTATTCTGGAAAGTCGTGTTAGGAATTTAATAATTCAACATTGTATCTTCTGAATGGCCTTCAGTAAATAAGGAAATGTTAATTTGCAGAGAATGAAGTTTGGCATAAATAGTACATCATTTCCTGAGAATTATTAATTTTGTGATGAAAAACGTAAGTTAAAAAGGGCAACGTGCTATGTTATTGAGACAGTGAGTGGATATTTTAAAACATAAAGAGTGTGGAAGTCAAATTATGCAGGCACTATAATTTGTGGCATTTCCTCTAGTATATGTATGTAATTATTACTTAAATCTGATGCTTCTAAATGTGCATCAGAAACAAAGAAAACATGATATCACAGTCCTGGGGAGCAGCAAACATTGTCCTTCATGACTGCCACACAGCACCATGTGAGAAGCTGAGTGCAGGTTGGGGGTGGCACTCAAAGCCAGCCAATATTCCAATAGTGCTCAGGCTGGTCCACAATGAGGAGAAAGGTCCTGAGATCAAGCCAGTAAGTCTGATATTTGGATAAGGGTCAAGGCCTAGGTAAACAAGATATAAATATAAGGCCAGGTATCAGTCCACTTGCATCATAGCCCAGGTGAGGACCAAGGGTGAGCCTGAGCTTAAATGTAGGTCCTGGGTGAGCAAGCTGCCAACAAACTCTGCCCTACCCATCTCCCTCTCAGTTCTTTTCACAGCAGTTTTATGGAGTTTTGCAGCCCAATCCTGCCAGAGCCAAACTCAAACACACAGAAGCAGTCTACAAAGTGTGTGCACGATGTCTGCAGTGGTGGCAAGGGAAGGTTCATTCCTGTCCCTCACATGGTGTGATGATGTTCCTAAACTTTCTTTTTGTTTTACCTTCTGTAGGCATTTCTTCAATCTTCCCTAAGATGTACTTTATTTTTTTAATTAGTATTTAATAACTTATTAATTGAAAGAAAACATAAAACTGAAAATAATGGACTGGAATGCAAATAACTTGGGATTCATTTTTGCTTTTAAATGATCTCCTTGTGATTCTGTATATACCTTGCTGCTTTAGTTCTCCTTTAGTTCAAAATAGAGCTTTGTGCTGTTTTTCACCCAGCTTTATGCAACTTTAAGAATTAGATTTTCTTCAAGTATCGTTGTGTGTCTATGTAAGTCCTAGTCTTGGACTTAGCCTTCATCAATTACATGGAAGCAACTGGGGTTATAGATAGGAAGATTAACTTCTAACCTAAAGCCAACCTTAACTGGAAAAGTTATCATAATTGCCTTCAAATTTCATCTTATGACATAATTTTGTCCCTTGACATGGCCTCGGGTCATTGTTTTGCAAGTATTTAATATCTTATCTGATTTTCTTAGTCAGGTATGTTAATTCCTGTTAATTTTCTTAGACAGGTATGTTAATTAAATGGTAACTCAATTCCATGCATGGATCTTTACTTTTCATATTCTCTACTGTATAAGTTTGGGGTTTTTTTCCTTCTTGATTTTATTGCTAAAAACCAAACATTGTTCTCTTGATATTTCTTGCTTTTCTTTCCCTGGTTTTGCAACTGCTTTTACAGAGTGTATTTGCTTACATATTTAATTCAAGTACTCCCACAATAATCTTCCAGTTGCATAAAAAGTAGTAACTGTGAAGACAGAGTATCAGCTGTTACAGTTATCCTAATTAGGTGTTTTAAAATAGTTCAGAATTTTTATCCCATACAAACATTGTAAGGAAGCCAGTTTTCTTTACCAGTAAAAATGAAGCCTGTATATGATAACAGACCTGTGCATCCTTACGCGAAAGAAGGGCAAAATGTATTGTAAGTAGGCAAGGATTCTTCTGCATTGGACACGCAGTAGCTTTCTTCTTGAAGTTTCTTAAGAAGAAAAATAACCTTTTACAAACATCTAGTTTAGTAATGCTGAAGAAAATCCCATTATGCAAAAGGTACGTGAAGGTAGCTTGCTGAATGTAGGATTTTAAATGTACAGTAGTACAGAGCATAGACTTTTACACCTGCTAATAGTGACAAATGTAATAGCAGCTGTAATAGGTGTAATAGTTCAACACTGCTACCTTAAAAGAAAAAATGCTAAATGATCCAAACTACACATTTGATAGCACATTATCTAATGGTATCATTGAACATCATGAGATTCTGAAGATAATGCAATGTTCTAAAATAGAAAAAATATGAGTATTCCATAACAAGGCCAGTAGTTTTCTTTCAGATCCATGTCCTTTCTTATTTCCTTTGGGGAAGTAGCTTCCAGGGGTGGAAATATATATAGAGAGAAAGGAATTAGAAATTGGCATGCTTGTCTGGCTATGGAGCTAAGCGGTTAGAGTACTTCAAATATTTGGAGGCGGAATTGGGATTCAGTTATTAAATTAAAACAAAAACTATTCTTGGAGGAGGATCAAAATCTAGTTTCTACCACGTCAGAGTTTAATATTCTAACCCTCAAGTCTGCTCTTAGTACTATTAGTAATAGTTCACATCTTTCTGGTATCTTCAAAGGCTTAAACAGTGCTGGTGACTGTGCTGCACAGAGGTCATTTGGATAGGTTCACATGCACAGCAATTTACTAGTAAGACCTAGGTAATTTTTAGATGCTTTCATCCCAATTTAGGTGACAATAGAAGTGACTGAGTACTACCCTTTGTAGTTTCACAGCTGAGTCATTTAATGTTCTCCAGCTCAAAGTTTTCACAAACAGTATCTTTCCTGTCTTTCTTTGGTATTCCAGCATAGGCTGTAGTATGCTGCAAGATTTTTTTGAACAGGACATTTAATGAAATGATGTAATTAAATTGGTATCATAATCTGTGTGCACTTCAGAGATGGAACAGGTATATGTGGTGAGAAATACACACATCCAGATGTCATTCCATATGCTGTGTAAAAATGAAAGCGTTGTAAACCAATTTCAAAATGTAAGTGCCATTGTGCATTGATACTGAATGGCTTCCCTTGAAAGATACAGTTTATCCTTCACAGTAATTTTCTCACTTGTAAATGTCAGTTTAGAGGCTGCTATCTTAAAGTGTAACATAAATACACTGAAAAGAAAAGGCATTATGGAATTAAAAGGGAGAAAAAACATTAAGGCAAATTAAATTATTAATGGCAGTTTCTAAAAACTTTGATGCATTGTGTTTTCATTGTTTTCAGTATGACTTGAAGGATAAACTTCATCATTTTATTTTGGTTTTCTTTCTGTATTGTAATCACTCATCTCCATGAAATAAAAATTTCCAGATATATTGAAAGGCCAAGAATGGCTTTTCTATAAATTGAATAGTTCTAGAGGACTCTGTAGTCATCCAGCTTTGACTGTGATGCATCAAAAACCTCAAGCATATGATTAAGGGGCTTTTTTGGACAAGTACTTGGAAAATTAAGGATTTAATTGATCGTTTTGCTGAGTGCATGTGAACATCAAAAAGCTGAGGATATGCGTGTATGTTTTCTTTGTTGAAGCCATGATTCACAGGCTCACATCTTCAGAATATCTACCTTTATCAAAAATTTGTGATAAATCATCAACGTAACAGCTATGGTTAAAGCTCATGACTAGAGCTTAGATGTTCTGCTTTAAATATTATTTTTGCCACAGATGTTAAACTTGGTTTCATTAGTTTTTTTCAACAGAGGGATGGAATATAGAAAATATTCTTTTAAGTTCTTTCTCTTCCATATGCAAGTACAATTAAATGTACTAAATGAAAATCAAATCTTTAGCAGGAATAGAAACTGGAAAAATCTGACTTCAGTGGTGTAGTTCTGATCAGTTAATTGGGCTTACTCCAGTTCCATATCAGTATAATTAGATGTAGATGTTGCTTCATTGTGTATTTTCTATTTTTTAATAAGGCTTTGATATTCAACTGTATTTTATGTGAAAACACAAATAATTTTCTCTGAATTCCTAGGCTGCCATGGAAAATACAGATGAACCTTAAGGTACAAGTGTTCTGAAGCTATCTTCAGTAATGAAGCAGGTGTGAAAGACGTCTCCCATTTGCCAAGTGAAACAATGAATACAAAATCAAGAGTTTGCATATTTTTGTGCTTTCTTCAGCTATGTGTTGTAAAGGGGCAGGTAATATGTGAGAGGCAAATGACCGCAGAATGGCGAGTGGAACCAAAACCTAGTATAATAAAATGGACACCAAGGGAAAACATCTGCTCAGACTTTTACACCGAATGTTGGAATATGAATAAAAATATTTCTGGGGAAATCTCAGAAGAACAAAACCTCAATATCCCTCAGATATGCCCTTTACAGCTTCAGTTAGGTGATAGCCTCTTCATTTCCTCTGAACCATCCTTTCAGTCCTTTGGAATGAATTTAGTAAATGTTTCCAAGGAAGAATTTCTTAACTGCCCAAAAGCTGGTTTCTTTCAAGAACAGTTGATTTTTGTATGTCAGATAAAAGGAATGCACCGAGTTGACCCTAATTGGCTTGGTGTTGGAACTCATTACTTTGCAGGACTCCGTAAGAGAGGCCCACTACTGTGCAACATGGGCCTCCGTCTAAATGTCACTGTGAAACAGCAGTTTTGTCAACAGTCTCCAAGTGCACCGTTGTGCTCTGGGCATGGAAAATGTCTAAGCCACATTTGGGAAAAAGCATATAATTGCCATTGTTTCTCACAGTATTCAGGAAGATTCTGCCAGAAGTTTGATGTATGCTCCACTAAACCTTGCCACAACAATGCATCCTGCACTGAGAAAACAGAACATTCTGGAGATTCTTACAAATGCACATGTCCTGCAAAATTTTCAGGTATTATTTTTCCCGTCTAGAATAAATATTACATAGGTAACACATTTTCCTTAATTGATAATAAAACATCTTGAACATCATTAGCAAAGTTTTTGTATAATTTGGTTGCACATTGCCAATACTACACCTGCACTGATAAGACCGTACAGTTATTTGAAGACAGTTTGCAGTTTCTTACATTCACGTCTGTATTGTGGGGAAAACCAGAGTAAGTTCTTATTAGGCTTCTTTTTCACTTACATTGGTAAGTACTTCTGAACTTGTGGAAGTAATAGATGTTTTTTGTTGGTTTGTTCAGCAGTTCAAGTTTCTGCACCAAAAACTATAAAGTGTTTGGAGTAAGCTCCCCAAAAAATAGTTTACCAGACTGCTGAAGACTAGCAAATGTTTTTGTTGAAATGAGCATTTCATTCAAACTGCCACAAAACTTTCCTTTCCAGTTTAGAGAACTTTTAAATTATATTAGAGGAGTTTTTTGAAAACAAAATTTGTTTTTAATTTCAAAGGCAAAGATTTAATTAGGAGAAAAAGAAAACAAAAATACTCTATCTTCCAGATTGGTTTTCACCAAAAAGTTCTTTGGAAAGCAGTTTGCCAAACATGCTGTTATCACCAAATTAAAGAAGCTGACCTGATTCTATCCATCAAATTCTGCAGTACTTACCCAAAACCCACTGGAGAAACTGAATCTGAATTTGAGATTGGACTATCAGAGAATATAGTATAATTAGGTATGTGCTTAAAGAGGAATGAAGAAAATTACGGGTTAACTGTTCCTGCTGCATTCAGAACAATAGAGCTTGGAAATCTTTTAGAAAGCACCAGAAATATCCATTCATACCATGAAAAGGATTGTTGTGGCTCTTTCTGTGCTTGTGGAGCAGAATTCTAGCAATGTTCCTTTGATAGACTGCATTTCTGTGCTCTCACAATAGTGATGCTATGCTATGAAACACAGCTGACAAGTCAGGAATGAGTGTGGTTATGTTTCACAAAGTTTGCTGTAATTTATTTTCAATTGCTTTTCAAACTGCATAATAATTAGATTACTAATGCATTTACAAAAAGAAGATTATGCAGGTATGAATAAGTCAATATTATGAGAAGAATATTTCTATAATTATTTGAAGTTTAGTAAAATAGTGGAAAATGTTAGTATGCAGTACGTTTCCTATTTTCTGAGGGCTGTGTAAAATGCTTTGAAATTGATAAAATCAAAAAGTATTTGATATTACTTTAATTCAAATTAATTGAGAGACTCACAATTCTGTTAAATGCAATCATCATGCTTAATGTTATCAACAATCAATGCTTAAAATATTCTGTTAGGCTACATGAGACTGTGTTGGCTAATGCCATTATTTTATACTGGCAGTACTAGTATAGTAAATAAATTGTATGTGAACAAGAAAAATTAGCAGATTAAGCCACATTATATTATGGATGTGGCTACACAAGAATAAGGGAGGAAAAATGTGCCTCCCGTAATATAAAATCTATTAGAATTTTGAGAAGTTGAAGTGTGAATAAAGTCATAGCAACAATCCAATTGGCAAGCATAATTATATGTTATTTAGATCCATATGTTGTAATAGCATAAACAATGTATAATTGAAACTGTAGTTTCCAGAAAGCTGCATATTAAGAAAAATTTAGTCAAACTGGAGTCCACATGAAAACATCTTTTGCTTACAATGCTGGAAGAAACTGTAAGCTTGATTCATGTAAAAATGAAACATACTGCAGTGCTAATAGCACTTCTGCGTTTTCAGCTATATGTTGATTTGTAAGTATATGGCAGATGAGGTTGAGCACAGTAGCTCATATTGCAGCAGCTGTATATCTTTCTGCCTTTCTTTAGAAGTTCCGTAATTTTGGTGAAAACTAGCAACTACCATTAGCACATCCACCCATCCACCTATTAAAATAATGTTTTATTTTACACATAAATCTGACATTTCAGAAAAAAAAAAAAAAATAAATTAAATAATTCCTTTCAAATAGGTAAAAACTGTACAGAAATAGTTGGACAGTGCCAGCCACCTACATGCTTCAATGGTAACTGCAGTAATATTACTCCAAACACATTTATTTGTGAGTGTAACAAGGGCTTTACAGGTAAGAAACACTTTTGTTTCCTGTCTTATAATAGTAGTTTCCTGTGTTGCAATGATAGTGTGACTTTTGCTTTATTAAAAGATCTATTTTAGATTACTATTGCGCAGTTTGCTATTTCCTCCCCCTTTTTTTTTTATGTAGGTTTTCTAAGATAATCAAACTTCCACGTGACTATTGTAAAATACGCACTAAAGTAAAACATATGAATGATGTTAGCTTTTCATAATTGAATCCCATCCATGAGTGCCTTCTCCTTTTGGCAGTATGACAAAGGAAGACTCATGAACACTAACTCACTGGTTCTCAAGTACAGAGTTCGCAAGAATAGGATCAGAAGCTCTTGCTGGATGATTTAAAATGATCATGACACCTTTATTCATAATTTCAACATCTTCTTTACACTTGTGGTAGAAAAATAAGATGAAAATAATTTAAAGAGTCAGAAGCCTCGTGATTTAGTGCTGTGTCTTGATTAAAAAAACTCCAACTTTCAGAAGCTAATCGGTTTACTTATGATATATTGGGCAAGTAAGAAGTTGTCATGAGAGAAGCTTGAATCACTAAACATATCTAAATCCATCCTATTGTAAGCACTTTTTCTTGGAGGTCAGGATAAGAGACTAACTTAAAATACCATTCTTGTGCTTCACAGCAGAGATTCACTCTGTTGGTATAAGAGAAGTAGCAATACACATAACATTCTTTAAGAATGAGCAATGTATAAAGCTAGTAGTTGAATATTCAAAGACAGTAAATCTTCAGTACGTCTTTTCTTGGAAACATCAGTAATCCCTGACAACCACAGAATATAAAGAAAGTACTGCATTGAGATGCAGAGTTAAAAATAAAAACACAACAAAGAAGGAAACAAACAAAAAAAGCTTATGGGAGTTAGAGGGACCCAAGAACCAATGAGAACACATCTTTATTTTCATAGTGAAAGGCTGAACAATCTTGTTGACATTTTGGTTAAGTCTATGTAGAAGTACAATTTAAAAATGGGATAGACATGCTTAATTCTAAACTTCCTGTAAATTTGCTTTATATTCATTTCCTTTTCCTCAATTTCCCTTGCTGTAGAGGGCATCATGGTCACCATCATTCAGAGAAAGCTGGAAAAAAAAAAATTTTTTTTCTTTTTTTTTCCTCAAACAAGGCAAGTCTATTAGTAAAGTTTTCTAGAATGAGCTTCTGTATCCTTGTAGTTTTGATCTAATGAGGGAGAGGAGAGTAAAAGACAGCAGGAAACCCTTCCAGAAACTATAATCCCAAACATACAATGGCATTAAAACAGTTCAGTACACTCAACTCCAACGGATAGCAGCAGTCATTGCAATCCACTCTCTAGGTAACTGGTAAGGATGGCAGTGGAGAAAAGGAGACTATGAGTGTGAATTCACTCCCTTTTTATTCTTCAGTTAGCTAAAAGAAAATTGAGAATCCTTTCTTGTTTCTAAGCATAATGTAAGTATCACAGGAGGAGAGGCAGTCTTTCAGGAATTTACCTCTTTTTTTCCTGCTTTGATACAAACTACCCCAGGTTCTGCTTTAAGAGGAAACTATGTAGTACATCCGCATACCTTGCAACAGGACTGACTGACTAGCAGACATTATAATTTTGCAATTTTTTTCTGACCAGATATGGTTGGTTTAAGTCTATATTTCTTCCTGTGATCCTGTGTAAAAGTGTTTGCTAGCACTAAGGCAATTTCAAGAATAATTATCTGAAGAAAATCCAACCACTGTGAAACCAATTTTTCTGTGAAAAGAGACATTTTTCTATTGTTATACCATCTTGGTTGTATTGTATTCTCAGACAAGATGAATTGTGTAATTATGAATTGTGTACCTCAAATGCTATTCAAAGCATGTGAAGATGGCAGCAAATTCAAAACATTACTCTGTTTTGATATTGAACTTTTGCACAGAAGATGCAAACATTAATACCAAGCCTGTGCAAATGGTATTTCAAATTTGATAAACTTTGACATACCTTTTTTTCCAAAATAATGTAAGACATCAGCAGTAACAAGTTCCCATGATCTGAGGGAAAGTATAACACATCCTTGTTACTATAAATTGGTGGTATGAAAATAAAATGATAATATTTTTATTTATAATTTTTATGATTTACAAGTGTTTCTTAAAAATAAGCAAATGTTTCTTTGTCCAAGTTTTGTTCACAATGACAGTCTATTGGACTAGCAATGCATATGTTCATGTCAGTTATGTATTTCTATTTTTTATTAATTATTCTTCCACTGAGCTCTCAAAACTCTTTCCTGAAAGAACATTTGTAGCATAACTTAATAATGAAGAGCTTACAGTAAGCATGCTGTTATTCTTATGTTTGAATACTCCAATTAATATCAGAATTTGCACCTACTAAGATGCAAATTCACTTACTAAGGAATTTTTAAAGGAAGGGAATATGGGCAAAATGAGGGTAAGGGTGAGTGTAGAGAGCAAGGAGGAGCAAAATTGTCTGGTAGGGTGTGAGCAGTAGCTGGTCAGCATACTTGTCTGACTGAGCCTGAACTGAATCACTCTAGTCTGTCCAGACTTATTTAATCCTTTCTGAACTCTCTTTTAATGTAATCTCACCGTCTCCCCATCTGCAAGTGCTATAAGGTCTAAATGCCAGAATCAGGAGACATGGAAGTGACAGAACGAGGAGTCTGTAAATGGAGTTAGATCACTGGCAATAATGGTCCTAATGTCTGTGGTGCTGGCAGCTGGGGTAAATGAGGATCTCAGCGTTAGCAGCTGCAAGGAGACCACAGTTCATAGGATTGTGTATCTGCAGCGAGTCAATTTAGTGCTAGTGACTGGCATTGGGCCTTGTGTTATAGTGATTCCTCTGCTTCTTGCCAAATGGAGAGCATGAAAGTCCCAGAACTGGCAAGTGCAGAGGGGACTAAGTGAGATAGGGCCTGTGTGCCTGGGCATGAACTGGTCCAGGAAGACCAGAATGTTTATATTTCCCCCTTTCAGTGTGTGTATGCCTGCACTTGTGTATGCCTGCACTTGCATGTTTGTGTATGTGTAATTCATTAGCAGACAAGCTGGATTATCTGGTGAGAGGAAGCCCAGGATCTGGGCATTAATATTAAATGACCCATGCTCCTGTTCAAGGCATCCTAGGATGAGTCTGTCCTTTTGAACAAGAGAATAAGGGACTGTGTGCTTCCATTGGCAAACCTCAATCCTGATTAGTCAGAGAGGAGGGCTGGGGTTTGGCCATTTATGCATATGTTTCATGTGAGTTCTGGTAGTGTTCGATGTGGGTGATGTTAAAGACAGTGCCTTCTCTGTGGGCAGTCTATGTAGCTGACTGTGTTAGTGTCCTCTGTATGTGTGGAGGACGTGTGTGCGGTATACATATTCATCTTTGCTACTGATTGAGCATTCAAACAAGGAAGCATCAGCTATATTCATTAGCTTAGGACAGAGGGACTCCCAGGTCTCTGGGTGCACTGGACTGGGCTCCAGGAGCTGGGAAGGAGGCTCCTCAGGCCTCAGAGTTCACCAGAGGAGGTACCTGGAGGTACCTTTTATGTTTTGTCTAGCAGAAAGGATGTTTTGGAAATTCTTATGGACACTATGACCCTGTTCTGAAGATGCACAGAAATTAATGTGACTCATTCATAACCTACAGGAAATATCAATATCTTTATTACTTCTGTAATGGTAGTGCTTACCCTAGACAGTGTTTGGTGGATTAAGAGCAGTGGTGTTCCGTTTGAGTATGTTTTGTTGAATCTGGGGGAACCTCTTACTTCTTAGGTAGGAATAAGGGAGGTAAGAAAAGTGGTTAAAAACCAACCCTCAGTAGAGCACTTGAGATTATTAGGTTTTCTTCACATATTCCTGCAAGGAGACCTAAATTTCCTGCCTTCCCCAATGGCCCAATTAGCCTCTTTACAGGCCATAATGAGTTCCCCTCACTTGCAGGACCAGAGATAGTATAAGAATGAGGCAGTTTTGCTTGGAGCTACTTTGCTAGAACTTCCATCATCCAGATGCTTTAGTTTAAAATGGTCTGTTTGCTTAAACAGTGAATTACAGCCAGAGTACTTTGAAAAAAGTCATAATTGTAAAAGGACTTCACTATATATGTGTGGAGAGACTTTATTGTTTGTACAATTAGTGTTTTAACATCCTACTAGTTCAAGTTCTCTAATACTAGCACAGCCCAAATTAACACCCAAAACCTTATTAATAATACCTTTAGAAATACTATAGAAAAACACCTTCCTACTATGTATTTCTTGCTTTGATATTATGCTCAGCTTTCCATCCTTCTCTTGTCCAAAGAGCAATACATCAGTCTCCCTCAAGAAGAGGGGGTGAAACTTGTAGCAAGTCATCAGAATTATGAAGCCTTCATCAGGCATTCATGCTGGAAGTTTATTCCCTGTCAGCCAAGGATCCATCTCAATCTACTTTCACATGTTTTAATATCAGTATCTATCTCCTTTGTTCTCCCATGCTGCCTGAAGTAGCCTGGCAGTGGTCCCCAGCTGCTCCCCACAAAGGGCTGTAGTTTGCCAGGCAGTGATGGAGGTGGAGATTGGATCACCACCTTCACATAAGGGTCATTCTCAGAGGTGAAGCTAGAGCAGGTGAGCCAGCAGTCACTGTGCCCAAAACCACAGGGTTTAAAGCAAACTCGACTAGTCCTGAGCCCTTGCACTGTCAGGTCAGCACAGAGATCAACCTAGAGATACTCCTGTTACAAATCTGATTTTCATTTTTTAGTGTTCCTCTAGAAGAAGAGAAGAGGGTAATTGGAGATTATGTTTTTACAGGATATTTTAATCTCATTTGTGGTTTGTTGATTTTTTTTTTTTTTTGTTTCTTTTTGAACTGAATGGCTGTGGTTTAATAAAACAGTTTGGCAAGGATAACAGTTTCCTCAGAGAAACCTGTACATCATGCAGATTATGATCCTTAGTTGTAAAAACATCCTGTAAAATATTCCCTGATTACTGTTAGCTGTCACAATGAAGAAAGTATGGTCAAGCTTTTTTGGCCATCTGTATGAATGACACTGATGAAATAGCTTTAGTACTTCCAGTGTTAAGGAAGAAAATGTGTATTGCATTTGGGGTTTTAATGAAGTGATGATGACTTTTTTAATTGCATCATTTAATGTATATCTTATTCTTGTTTCAAAAGTACTGTAAAATCTGTGACAGCATGTCCAGAACAGGAGTTTGGTTTTCTCCTATGGTTCATGCGTCATTAAAATACTTATTTCTATTATAATATCTTTTAAGAGAACTCCAGCTGTTTGATTTTTCTTTTTTAATTTATGTTGCCATTTCTGCAGCTTATTTTTAACCTACTTTTAAAACAGTTTAGAAATTCCAAAGTTAAGAGTTTTAGCCTTCCTCAGCATCCTTTGCTACATTTAACCGCTGTTGCAAATTATCACTGGACACTTTGTTCTACTATAATTTCCCTATGGTTTACAGGCAGTACTTGTCCTCACTTTCTGTGTATCCCAGTGAAGCAACTTAATGACAGATGAGCCTGATCAGATAATTGAGAGACTTAGCTCTTCTCTAGAATATATGCCTATTTTATGCCAGAGACCATAATATGTGTCAGCCACATAGGACCCAGATTTGATTATAAATCACCCCGTTCTCTGATCTAGCTATGGCACATGTGTCTTCCATAATTGTTTTCAATTCAGAGTCAGCGAGTTCACAGCATTTCACTCTTACCATGTTTGAGTAGTGTACCTCAATTAAGTCTATGTTTTCTATGGGCTTGTGAGGCCCTGAAGAAACTAATTCAGCAATGAAGGAATATTCTAGTTTGAGAGTTAAGACAAATGCCCTTAAACTGGTCATGAAAATATGTCATGGGACTTTACCTTTTGAGGCTAAAGCAGTTTAGCTGTAGTTTACAAGCAAGATACAAATGAACTTAACTTAGTAATAAATACATAGACGCATGTTGAAACATATGCAAATGACATGAATTAGTTTGTCTGACCTAATAGATTTAAGTTTTCTTAAATGAACTCTCCTTGCATGATTCAATTTCTCACTTCAGTAGCCTATCTTTCAAAAACTTCTTATTGCTTTTGACAATCCTCCTGAATCACATAATTTTTTTTTGTTTTTATTAATAGAAAAATAGCATTGGTTTATAAGTGAGTTTGATATTTTTTGGGCATATCAACTCAACATTAAGTATACTCAGTCAGTATAATGACTGAATAAATCTCTGATACCACTTTACAATAGGTGAGTATAATTACTCTGGGACAACATCAGGCACACATGCTTCTTGTAGTTCACTGCTAATTCCTAAACAGAGTAGCTTCAAACTCTGAGCAGCTCAGTGGTCCTTTTCAAGGAGTTTGCTAACTTGCACTCAAGTTTTCCTATTAGTAAAGTTATGTAAGGCAAATTCCAGAGACCTTTCCAAGGTTAAATATAAATCAACACCTTAGAGACTCACTTGTACATTTCACTGACACTCTAATCCAATATGACAACTAGTAAGTCTTCACTAAAATGAATTGTAAAAAATTATTTCTAAAAGTTGGAAAGAATCACTGACCATGAGATGAATAATAATAATTAGTTCTGCAGTCAAAAGTGGAAATTGCCCTTTTAGAAGAAAAGTAAGACTATCAGCTCTAAAATAAGTTGGAAGTATACAGCAGTGTTCAAAAATTTGTGGGTGCTGTACAGATTGTATGTATATTGCATATAAGATGTTTGGGGATGTATGCTTGAGCTCTGATGAGGTGAACAATTTGGCTAATGAAATGAAGGGCAGAACACTAAAAGGTGACTCAGTTAATAAAATGTTTTTTTTTCCTTATATTTTCAGTTTTATAAAAGCGCATTGTCAATATTAGTAGCATTGTTATCTTAAAAATTTGAATGAAACAAAGTTATTTATCCGGAGTAGTAAAAAATTTCAACGGTAACACGGGGATTTTAAACTTTATTTTCTAGATTTTTACAAATAAAACACTCCTACATAATAAAGCCAACCCAAAACCAGTAGAACCGATTTAATAGCTGCTTTGTTTTAAAAGAAAATAATGGTAAAGTTGCTTTTCATTACTTCCTCAGAATTGATTCAGAAAAATTCACAAATTCCTTTTACAGCTGAAAATAGCAGGGACATGAAGACCACATCCATGCATGCACAGACCTACTAACCATTTAACCACACAGTTATGTAAGTTTAGGTGTCTTAACATGACAAATGAACTTGCCCACAGGGTAAAAAATCTTACTTCCTCAGAGCAATTTCCTCAGAGCAATTGATCTTAAGCTAAATCTTAGCCCTAATTCTAAGCAGTGCCTAGATATTTAGCTAGCATGTATTTTTCTTGTGTTTTAGATATCTAAACTTGGGTAATAATCCTGACTCTATTAATGAAAACAAGAACCTTTTTCTCATGTTTGGTCTCCTCGTTAGTAGTGCATTTAAAATGCCTAGAATTTAAAAAAGAAATAAGCTTTCATTCCCACCTTTTCCACATTGCAAACTGAACATGATTAACATTCTTTATTAAAAAGTCTGCACTGCATTTTCATCTTTTTTGTTCAGGTGTCTGTATAAAAACAATGCAATATTCTGAAGTTACTGCCACTTAGCTGAAATAGTTCATAGCTGAATTTATCATTTTAGGAAAGTATGAATATTTAATGGTTTGCTTTTTAAAGATTTAACTCTTGGAAAAGGAAATGCAATCTTCAAAAAATATATTCATTGTAAAAATCTATTATAATGATGAATTAACCATTTTACTTTATGAGAATATGCATGCTCTCTGCAAAGTCATACAAAATTTGCCAACTAGCCTGCAGTGTATTTTTAGGATTACAGGCTTAAATTTTCATTTTAAGTGTTCCAGCTGTAAAATGCATTATACAGAAAAATCCCACAAAACCTTTATACACAGTATTAAAAAGGTATTTTTTACTGAATTTCTGTAATCCCCTCTGCCTCAAGGGAGGTAAATTTAAAATGGCAACAATGACAGATCAGAGATGATTTTGCCCTCAAAGACAAGTTTCCTCATATTAGACTGTCCTCATTGGAGATATTAGAATCATGGACACATCAGTTCCAGAGTACAGGTGTGAAGCAGAAGGTATGGGTTTATCTTTAGATCCAGCAACATCCTCTCCCTCTGCCAGGCCTAAGGTGAATAGTGATGGTGAACAGCTTACAGCTGGTACCATTGGCAGCAGGAGTTACTTGGAAATGGACTGTTACAGGCCTGCAAAACTACGGGAGGAGCAGATGTGTGTCATGCCATATGTGTAAAAGTAGATTTACAGTAAGTGAAGACTAGTAGAAAATTAAGCATGGAGTACTAGACTTGGAAAGAGATGAAAATCCATGTTCACTGCAGACTTACAAGATATAGAGGATAACTGGTAAGAGACAGATGTACTGATATGGGAGGGTCAGTAATACAGACTAGAAAGAAAACACTGAAGAGTTGGAGTTGTTTCTGGATAGTGAGGGAAAGTAAAGCTGGAAACAACAAATATGGATGTTACTGTAGTCAGCATGGAATCTATCAAAAGAAATGTTGCCTTACTCTGCTGAAATTCTGCAAGCTCATCATTAAACTTATGGAAAAATGAAATGCAGTTAGTGTAATAGCTCTGTATTTTCAAGAAAAAAATCCCAACCCTTTAGTGGTGGTCCACTCAAAACAAAACAAGCCTAAACGCCAAGCAACACAAAGTTATGCAACTGGAGGAAAGGATTAAAAGCCACTTAAAGAACAGGCACAAACGATAGGAGTTAATGCTCATTATTTCAGGAGAGAGAGAAGTCAGTCGTACTTTACCCAAAGACTAACCCTGATTTTATACAGTATCTTCAACAGTGATCTGAGAAGTCAATGGACAGTGATAATCTCCAATCTGTCTGCAGACAAAATCATGCTCTTTCAATTCGCTTGGAATCTAGGGGGAATTAAGCGCTTCTGCACTTAGATGCCCTTCTCCAATTCCTGGGCAGTACCTTCTGAAGTCAGAAGGAAACCCATCTCTTTATATATTGTTGGAGCAAGTCCAGAGGAGGGCCACGAGGATGGTAAGGGGGCTGGAGCACCTTCCGTATACAGACAGGCTGAGAAAGCTGAGGCTCTTCAGCCTGGAAAAGAACGCTGTGTGGAGACCTCATAGCAATATCTGAAGGTGACCTACAAGCTTGCTGGAGTGGGACTCTTCATTAGGGACTGTAGTGAAAGTACAAGGGGTAATGGGTTTAAACTAAGGGGAAGTTCAGGTTAAGTATGAGGAAGAAGTTCTTTACTGTGAAGTTGGTCAGGCACTGGAACAGGTTGTCCAAAGAAGTGGTAAAGCTCCATCCCTGGCAGTGTTCAAGGCCAGCTTGGGCATAGCCTTTGACAACATCGTCTAGTGGGAGGTGTTCCTGCCCCTCCTAGAGGAGTGGGAACTAGGTTATATTGGAGTCTGTTCAAACCCAAACCATTCTATGATTCTGTATATGTGCAATACTGATATTTTTAGCAAGGCCCTGGAAGATATAAGCACATCACAGTACTCATGAAATTAAAAAGAGAGTTACAGGTATATGAAGGTACAGGTAGTTCTTCTACTTGCCTGTGTACAAAAAAATATAGTTGTAGAAGAAGTTAAACATTATACGTTTATATATAGATAATATAAGGAACTACATTTTTTTTCCCATTGAGATTCACTTAAAATAGATTTTGCAAGCTTAAATTTACTGGGCATGTAATTTAGGCTGGTTTATGTCAAATTGGTGTTCCTTTCCTTTCAGACATCAGTGTATGAAGAGAATTCGTCTCTTTTATGATCAGACTTAACCAGCTTTTCATGATCTATAAATTAATACAAGGTAAATTTTGTGGTTTCACAGCTGTACTCCTGCATTGTGAGTGCGTTAAAGAAGCCCCACAATAAACATGCAAAAAAAACCCAAACATCATAACTGAATGAAGAGTGGACACTGATTACCACATAATCAATTTTTGGTTAACCTTTTATTTGATAGGACCAGATCCTAAGTCTTAGAAAAATTTTTATGAGACAAAAGTTCCAGTTTATCTCATCTTCATCATTTAACCAAATATATTAATGTATTCAAACACATTGTAAACAGATCTGTTATAATGTTGCCTCTGGTTGCACTAAAGACAACTTCAATATCATAAGTGAAAATTCTGGAGAAAAATAAGCACTTTCACAGTGTTTTGAGTTTTAAAGCACATAAGGTATATTGTTATAATTTTGTTCCATAGTAGTTTTGAGATTTTTATAGCCTCAGTATTCTTGGATTTCTGTACTAACTTTCAAAAGCAGTATTCATGCAAAGGTATAGTAAGCTTGGATTTAGTTTCCTTTGACTTTCTCAGTCTCATTGTTTTCTTCAGGTGCTTAACATAGCTGTTCACAACAATTTTCTCTTAACAAAATTCTCTGCTCATTTTAATCTGAATGCAACTGTAATTCACTTTCTGTTTAAGACAATGTCATGGTTTAAGCTGTAAATCAGCCACACAGTTTGTTCACCCACCTCCCCCTCCTAAAAGAGCTGTCTCAGTTTAAGCTGTGTTGTCTGTTACGGTTGAAGATTGTGTAGCTGCTGTACTTGTCATTGGGGGTGGCGTAGCTGCTGTGCTTGGAGCTGGAGTAGCTGCATTGTCCGTTACTCCACCCTCAGATCCAGGGACATTTCTTCCTTC
>JANRGW010013923.1:0-10077 GCA_024733675.1 Psilopsiagon aymara
TGTGGGAGTTGCATTCTTTCGATTCTCCTTCCCATCCCTCCAGGAGCAGGGGGAAGAAAAAGGGGGAAGTGAGTGAAAAAACTGTGTGGCTGATTTATGGCTTAAACCACGACAAATGTCTAAGATAGTTGCTGTCAAAAGTGTGTTTTTTCAAAACTCATTACAAGAATGAAAATAAACTCAGAACTAGCAGTGGCTGGTTTTGAAAACTTGTGCAGAGAAGATGAAATACTGGAAGACAGTATGGTGACCTTAGCTGAAACAGGAGTTGAGACTGGACTTACAGAGCAGGCAGCTAAACTCCAGTTTCTGCAAAAATTCTTGAAAAAAATAAACTGTTTGCAAGCACTTCAAGGATGACAAGGAAATGAAACCCAAACAGGTTTGTCAGAAGAAATGTTGTCTGACCAACACAGATTGTACAATGGAGTAAGAGGAGTAAGACGTGTGGGCAGAGAAGAAGCAAAAGAGGTCTTATATCTTGAATTTAGGAAAGTTTCTGACACTGCCTCACATGACTTCTTTATTTATAAGCAGGCTAAGGAAATATGACTTAGATGAGTGTAGGTGTACAACCGGATGAAGAATTGGATTTTGGGTATACTTATCAATGTGGAAATGGAAAGAGGTATAAAATGAGGTTTGGTAGGAGTCTGGCCAGACCCTGGGTTATTGCAGCACTTGCTGTAATGATCTGAATCACAAAGTAGGAAATATATTTGCTGAACTTTCAGAAAACAGAAACCTGAGATACTGAGTACGTTCAGTGATAGGAGTACGAGTCAAAATAATCTGACAAGTGGGGTTGATGCCTTGGGATAAACCGAAGGAAATTCTGTGGGGACAAGATCTTCTTATGAAAGTTTGTGATGCACACAACACTGTAATCTGCTAACTAGTAGCAGCTTTTTGGCTCACTGCTCTGATGATGGCTTCAAAACTTATGTCATCCTTCTGCTTTGAGAACTGAAATTATTTTAAAGTTTATAAAACTACAGATGAATAATAAAGTGGATTTGGTAAAAGAAAAGGTGAAAAAAATCACTGGAAGCATAAATAAGAAAATTCATGTGAAGGAAATGGGTTTGCTTTCTAAAGAACTCATTTTGAGATACTTTTGGTGCTTTACCAACATTGTCCGTATTGCACAGACATGCTAACAACAAACGCAAACCAAAATATTTTCAGAAGTCATTGGTAAATAGTAGCTGTGCTGTGCTACCCCAGCATTGACTTTTCATACACCGATGGCTAGCTATGTCAAGTAGAAATAGCAAAAAAAGAGAAGTTTTGTTAGAAGGACATGCTGTGTGTTTTCTATTTATTTCAATAGCTCCTTAAAAATATCACTCCAAAAGTAAACATATTGTACATGAAATGCAAATATAATACTCATATAAACTCATCTTTTCACTTCAGACTCAGGCAAAGCCCTTACTCAGGTTAATCAAGGTTATGACCATGCGATTGACTTGTTACAAAAGCACCCTCAACAGCTTTAATACCTGTTCAATTAATCACCCTTGTTCTCCTTTCTGAGCAGGGGCTCGAGTACATTGTTTCACTAGCATTGCAGAAGGAAGTAAAGAAGCATCTTTGGCAATGATGTCTAACTGTTGCTTTGCATATTCATGTAATTGTCTGGCCATCAAAATCCTTCATTTGAGAATTTTTCTCCCTGTTGAATTCTGCAGTCAGTTGGGAGTATCTGGTTAGTGGAAGGTGACAGGGTGGTTGGAATGAGGTAGTTTTTAATGTCCCTTCCAGTACAAATAGTGCTATGATTGATTCTATGATCCAACTCAGGTAAAACTACAAAGCCCTGCAATATCTTCCTGCTGAGCATTGGCTCCAAGAAGAAGCCCTGATGTTCTTTCTTTCATGCATAGTCACCTTGTAGGTTCTGAAGCGGAATGGCATTTGATAATAGAGAACAGAATGAAGACGCTGAGAAAACCACCAAAACATTTCTTGCCTTCTTCAAAGGTGTCTGGGCTGAATGGTATCCTGATGGGATGCTCGCAGGGCACAGCCATTTCTCTTTTGGTGTGCTCCTCATCTTATATGTGCTTCTGACAGTTTTCTGGCGTGCATAGTTTCCTATCATATGTGAAAAACAGCTAACGTACTCAGAGGTATTCTACAACTGCATTTTCTCTTCTGACTAATCCCCAAAATGATGAAATTCAGATTATCTAAATGTCCAAGCCTTCACTACTGCTGTGTTGGAGAGATATTTGTTGGAAATATAAAACTCTTCCTCTGCTCTGTCCTATTTGGTGCCATTCATTTCCCATCAAATAACATTCTGGTTAACTAATAATAATATTCCTTCAAAGCTGTGTAAGGTTTGTGTTTTATTGGATCCTCAAGTTAGGAAATAATCTACTGGCAATCTTTTTCAGCCTACTTGTGTCCATGTAGTCTGGTTTGGTTTGTTCATTTGAAAGTATAGCCTAACATTGTCCATGAATTCCCTAAGATCCTTTAATCTTTCTGTTGCATGAAGTTAGACAGTCAATGACACTTTCTTACTTATTATTAATTCCTTACAGGCAAAGTTACATCTCTCTTTTTTATTAAGTTTGTGGTACTATGGACTTCTCTTTTTTTCCTCTTCACTGCCCCCCAAAAGCTCACTTCAGCAATAGGAAGTGAACCATGCTTTGGGTGTTATTAAGTAATATTCTTTATTACAAAAAAGAGCAGGTCTCCTTTTAATGAGTGCTTTAATGCTACCAGTTCACGTCACTACCAAGGGAGCCCCTTTTCTTTTGCTCATAATGAGGAGCACCTCATTTGCACTGTCCCTAGATTTATGGAAGGACAGGAAAAAATCCTCAATTTATTATGCCTTAAATGAACTGCTCCCAAAGCAAAAACAAAGAGGGTAGTAAACTGATGCCTCTGCACAATATAGTTTGATTTTGATTGAGCTGTATAGTGATGTTCTGCCTCACCTAAGAAGGGTGAGCATGGGGTATAATTACCTCTTGTGAACCCCGTTTTCTGATAACCTCAATGGCCTTTACCTCTTCAGGATATTGAATCTGGCAGTTATGGTATTTTATTTACTCTTCCTGGTGGAGCTGTGTATGGTTAGGAGCAATGAGGCTCATTTGATATCTCATTTACTTGAAAAAATGGGGCATGGTCTCTGAATTTGAAACAGAAAAAACACTCCAGTTGTTCTGTGAATTTTATTCTACTGTACTTCAGAAATTCTTCCTGTTAATTCTCTCTCCTTGTGCTCATGCTAACCTTCTTTTGCGCCATCTGTACTATTGGTTCACCTCTTTGGCAGATAGTCTTGCATACTGTAAGAGTTAACTAAATAGAAAACAGGTTTTAATTGATGAAATCCTGATTTTAGAAAAAAGGGCTTTAAGGTCAAAGTCTTTCTTTGTAAAGTGAATAAAGACAGGCAATAAGAGCTGTGTTCTTAATATAAGTTTAAATTCACTGTCTCTTGTTCAAGATGAATTGACATAATGGTGTTATTCCTTGCTTTTCTGACTCGGGAAAAAGATGTACTAGTTCCTTGAAGTTTTAGTATTATTTAGCTTCTCTGTTACAGGAATGTTTTGCATAAAAATAACGGTGTCTTTGATGTGTTAAATTTCAAATCAAATTTGAGGTGTAAGAAGGTTTTATGAAGGTGGGGTTTTGTTTTTATTTTTTCTTTTGACTTTGGCTTACGTATACTTCCTTGCACTCAGAAATGTGAAGCTGCCGAAAACATATTTTTCACCTAGATAGTAGTGTTCTAAAACTTTGTCTAACCTATGGCAAAAAAGTGGAAACCAATAATAAATGAGCTGGAGCTGGTGTCTTTTTGTTGGATGTGTGTGAGTGTGTTTTCTCTGTAGCTCAAAGGTTATAGAAATTATGGTAGACAAATTCCAGCTACAAATAATACTTCCAACATTTTGCATAAAGTCTTAAACTCTTCTTATTTATTTCCCTTTCTGCGTGAGTCAAATAATAGGCTTTTGCACATGAAGTCAAGGTTTTTTTAGACTTAAACTTCAGAATATTTTCAATATCTGCAACATTATCTTTTGAATAATAATTACCTCTTATATTAAATTATAAGACAGGAGGATTCAGGATTAGATCTCTGCATATTATTCTAGTGAAGGAAATTATGACAGGGGTCATTTTTTAGAATTATGTAGGAGGGTAAAAGGTCCCAGGCAGCATTAGAAAGGAAGGCGTTTATAATTAAATTGTAATTTAGGCCTATGATTTATAGTTTTCTCAATGAAAAATTTGGTGCTGTAGAGACATCCTAGGAGAAACTTTAGTGAGATACAACTTAATGAAATAATAAAAAGAAAAATGATTCTGGAATAGACTGTATTATGGTGGTACCCGTTAACATGCACAGTGTAGCTAATATTCTGTCAGTATTTCCCTTATAAACTCCATTTTCCAGGAATCTATATTTAGACAGTGGAAGTTTGGTTTAGGCTGAAACACAGCAAACTCAACCTATTTTATGGTTCCATGTGATGTTTCTGATCAAGAGAATTTTCACAATATATTTGTGTTTTAGTCATTTAGCTCATATTCTAAAACATAAAAGTTCCTAGTTTAAGACAAAGGCGAGCTGCTACTCTTGCTGTTACTGTTATTTATGAGTTGCAAGAAAACTGTCAGCCTTGTTCTGCATTGTAATTTGTGGTGCAATTAAAGTATATACAGTAGAAGTCTGCTCTGAAAATAGCACCCACTTCTACTGAAACAGTTCATTTCTATCTAATGTGCGGAGTGGTTTTGAGTTTTATTATTATTCTGTAGAGCAGATAACGCTGGAATTAAAGGAGGAGCGCTTTTGTGGGTTTTTTTATTAATTACTGGGATAAACTCTTCCCTAATGTGATGAAGAACTATTCTACTGGCAGGAAAACATTCCTACAGAAAGGTTAAATGATTTGCCAAAGGCAATTGAGATAGTCAGTGACTGATCTGACAACAGAAGCCATCTCTGACCTGATATCCTCTGGCAGTAAAACTCTGTTGAACTAGTTTATGCAGATGGCTAACAGCTCATAGGTGCTTTAAAGCCACGATTCAGGTGAGGAATAGCTAATTCTCATTTTAAAAAGAGAAGACTTTCAAAAAGGAATGTAGTTTCAGATATTGCCTGTTCTTTAAGATTTGCTTTTGCAAATTCAGCAGCTGTTCTTACAAATTGTTTATTTTATTATTTATTACTTTGTAAATTGAAGATAAAGTCATTAAACTTCATAGCTTTTTTTGTAGCTTCCAAAGAAGTGTCCTGTCACAAAAAGCTGGGCATATGAAGAGAGGAGGAAAGAAAGAAAAATAATATTGTGTAGCAAACATTGCGTTGGAATTTACAGAGGGAAGAACAGAAAGGTACTGAATTAGTGAAATTATCTCATCTTTTCTTTGACAGGGCTGCTGAGTATTCAGAAACTCAGTACATGTACCCGAATGAACTACGTAATGGAGGTGGTGTATTAGCTGGATGGAAAAAAAAGGGATTTGACTAGTAACCACCTACTTTTCTAAGGATTTATACTATTTGTATTTTAAAAGTTGTCTTCAAAATTATCCAAATGTCTGTTTAGGAGAGTGCACCGTTTCTTTCCCAAACATACAAATTTAATGAGAAAACGACAATCTTTTTAAAGATTCATTGTATACTCCTACAATGAATATTTAAAAATATTAACAAATAATGTCCTAGGAAAAAAGTCTTAATAGCACAAATTATTCTGTGTAAATAACAGATACTTTATAATGTATTTAAATAAAGAAGTTAAATCACAGGCTTTAGCATTTTCAAAGGTGTTACTGACAGTTTATTGGTCAAATAGTAAAAAAAAATCCAGGTTAGCCTTTCCTTTTCCTTTTTCCAAGTTCACCTGAAAAAGAAACTGTTAAGACTGATAATTGAAAAAAGACATATTTCACCTTAAACAAAGAAGAAAACAAGGGATATTTAAATAAAAATAAAAAAGGTGGGTTTTTTTTGGTTTTGTAATTTTCTGAACCTTGCCTGTAGTTAAGTGTTGATTATGGAAACAGTTGTTTGAAATCTAGGCTTTTTTTTCTCTGTAACTCCTTTCCCTCTCCTTGATCCGACAGAGAAATCACAAGTGCCTGTGTTTGACTTCTCCTTTTGTTTGGCAAGGCTCTGTGATCGTATACCTCATTTAGCATCTTAACATCATTCTTGGAGGAAGAAGCAGCAGCCTTTGTTTAGAAAGAAAGTCTCTTTGATAATTAGAAGTAGTGAGGGATGCAACAAAACCCCGAGAGGATGTGTTACAAAGTGTGAATGCATCTTTTATTTCAACAGATTGCCATTTCCACGTGGTGAAATCCCTAGGCAAGGCCATGGACGGTCGCCCACCAGGCTTATCCTGTCTTCCCTCATGGTGTGTGGTGGCTGTGGCCCGTGGGCAGGCTAGGGGTGATAAAGGTGCCCTGCCCTCAGCACTTTAGCCAGAAATGGATTTATTTTTACTTATTATTTTTTATTATTTTAATAATAAAATATTAAATTAAATAGTAATTAAATTTATTTTTTAAAATTTTAATTCTGGCTGAATTAATTTACGCTACCACTGAATCCGTTTTGATGCCAGCTTAATACCGCCATTCTCGTGACCTCCAGCAATGACATTAAAAGCACATATGCATGCAGTGATTTGCTTGCAAGAGAGTGTCTAAATGCTGTCTGTGGGCTTTGGCTAGATTTCCAGCTCTTGTGATGGGGAACCTGGCCTGGCTTGCTCAGAGCCCCAGGGGGAAGGTTAGGTGGCCCAGAGGACCAAGGACCACAGAGGAATAGCCCTGGGGACAGGAACAAATAGCTCCATGAGGCTCTGAGGGTGCTGAGGGACCCTCGCTCCAGCCTGCCACTTCTCACAGAATCATATAGAGCATCATGGAGAATCTGCTTAATATCAGAGTCAAAAGCATTTACAGCCAACCTGTTCACAGGAAGTCACAGGGGTGGTTCAGTTTTATAAATGAGGTGTTTACTCCTGCAGGGGACTCCTGCTCTGTGAGTGGTAGAACTTAGTATAGCACACAGGAAAAGGAGTTTGGACTCTGTGAGTAAACCAGAAAAATTACTTGTTAAAAAAACAGGACATTTTTGCTGCTTCAGTGGCTGACCACTAACATCACGGTGATTACGACATCACTTAATACAGCCCTCATGCAGAGTGCTGTGAACTGTTCTGTCTTGGGTACGCAGCTGGGGTGTGTGGTATTCTGTTTGCAGAAGTGGTGAGCAATCACTGATGCAATGGGAGCTAGTGAAAACTGTTCTAGGAACATATTTAATTCTGTGAAATGATGTGCTTAAAAAAAATAAAAAAAAAATAATAAAAAAAATCAAGTCTAAGGTGGCTTAGAATGGATACCCACAATTAATAGACATATTTGACCTTAATCTGTCTTCCTGGACAAGTTTAATTATGGCAATTTCTTAACTTCAACTCATGCTCTTGTGTCAGAAATGTTAGTGTTCTTTTAATGTGTGGGGTTTTGTATTTAATATCATGGTGTTTCCTAAGGAAAAGCAAAACTTTCATCTACAATGATTTACTGGAGTGGAACAACCCAAGACTTTGGAGATGCTAAAGATTAATTTATCTTTCTAAATAAATTACTGGTTTTGAGCTGAGCTCAAATTGGGGGTGAGGAGGAGGAAATTAGAAATACTGTTTCAAGAGACAAATTTAAAGGGGAATCTTTTACAGAAAGGTATTGTTCCCGTTGTGATCACAGTCTGTTCTGTCAGGAGTCTTCCATTGTAAAATATTGGTCATGAGTTGGTGATTAAAACAGATTATGCACATATTGATTTACACCACTTTGAGTTCTAGCATTTTATTTTAGCCTTTATTATCTATATATAACTTAAAGATATAAAGGTTGCAATATCTCTGTGTAATTTGAAATATAAATAATTGGAAATATAAAATGCGCTAAAACACAGTCATGTGTATGTTATAGTACATCCTAATATGTATTATTTATAGTACTGTTATTTAGGAAAAAAGCAGCTTTGTTAGCTACTTTCCTTAGTCAAACTGTATTTGGCTTATCTATCTAATCCAGTGGTGCTGGTGCCTCATTTGATGACAGCAGCTTTCTTTTCTGTGCCTCAGTCACGGCAGCAACATTGAGAAGGAGTTTTACTCTGCCCCTGAAGAGCTCCAGACACTGAAACCTGAAAAACTGTAAAGAACTAATGACTAATACGAATAAAGGCTTTAGGTCCACTGAGGTTTTTCTTAGTTGATGATAGGAAGAAATGCTTGATGTACTTTTGCCATCCTCCTCTGAAAACAAAGAAGTCCACTTGTATGAAAATGCATTTCTGTTTTTCAAGAGGTTTGGAAGGCAAGGTTTGTAAAGAGATGTTATATCTCTCACACAGTAGATAAGATTTTACTATGTTTTTCTCTGTTTAAAATAAGAAAGCTGAAAATGTGACTTGTTATACACAGGAAGAAATTTTACATCTGTTTTCATAAATTTAACATCTTTTATATGAAATAATTTCAAGTTTTTTATTAAAAAGTGAAAGAAACCACTGCTGCCTTAGGCTGAAGACTGAAGTAAGTTGTTACGAAACATGCTGATGGCGTAGAAAAACTCTTTGACTACATATATATATATATATATAAATGAAGAATTAAACAGTTTTCATTTGTCTTTCTATAGGGCTAGTTTTCTGAGTAGGATTTGAACAGAACAGAACAACTCGTTACTTGAGTGCACTTACTTTAGTTCCACATCTTATCCAACTCTAGGAACTTGAACTTGTCATTATCAGACACAGAAGGTCAATGCATTAGCCATGGTAGTAGCTCTTTCATGTGGCCTTTCTGAGGACGAAAAAACAGCTTTTAATCTTAGCTTTTATAAAAGAGTGTGTGGACTGAGACACATCCTAACTTGTCGTTTTCTCATCTGTTTTAGTGCAGGGGGTTATGTGGAGATGTTTTATGATGCCACACAGATACACACGTCTGCAAAAGGCCTAATCTGAAGTGAATCTTCTATAAATAATAAACAACAAATAGGTTCCTTTTAGTTATATTACCCCCAAAATAGGTCATGTACATTTGTTTTAAATGCAAACTTGACAATAAAGTGAATTCCCTAGGGGGAGAATTTGATGTGTTTGTGCAAATTTTCTGGACACAGTACAAAAAAAAGCCAACACCTATATTTTACCATTTAAAATATTTATAAATTGTCTCTTAAAGTCCTGTGTTTGAATTACTGCTTATAATAAACTCGCTACTAGAAAGTCATCATAGTATAAAAACTTGCCATTTGTTACTTAAACACAAAGTAATGTATGTTAACTTGGTTTTGTACAAAAACTTAGTGTTTTCTGTGTTTCCAGAAAAGATGTTGCCTTTTTCAGTTCCTAGGCTCCAAAAAAAAAATCTTATTTTTCAATATCTACTCTTAATATGTTTTGTTCTCTATAAGAATCGAACTCATTTGGAATCGTCCAACTGGCTAGATGTGAATGCAAGGTACATCTCAGTGCCAGGATAGGTTCCTACCAAATCAGACCTAGTTCTAAGTTGTTCAGTGTGCAAATATATGAGTAGTAAAATGATAGGACCATCTTAGGAAAGCTATGGCCCACTTAGAATTAAACTTGGCTAGGGATGTTAAGGATAGCAGAAAGGGATTCTATAGGTGCATTGCAATTGAAGGCAGACTAGGGACGACATGGGCCCCCTCTGGAGGTTATCAAGGGAACTGGCTACCCTGGATTTGGAGAAGGCTGAGGTTCTTAATGACTTCTTTGCCCCAATCTTCACCAGCAAATGCGCTGACCACACTACCCAAGTCTTGGAAGGCAGACACAGGGACTGTTAGAATGAAGACCCTGGGCCCACTGTAGGAGAGGATCTGGTTCAAAACCATCTTAGGAACCTGAATGTATACAAGTCTATGGGACATGATGAAGTCCATCTGCGGATCCTGAAGGAGCTGCAAATGAAGTTGCTAAGCCACTGTCCATCATATTTGAAAAATCATGGCAGTCAGATGAAGTTC
>JANRGW010013923.1:10177-24235 GCA_024733675.1 Psilopsiagon aymara
TAACGGGTTCAAACTTAAACAGGGGAAGTTTAGATTGGATATGAGGAAGAAATTCTTTAGTGTAAGGGTGGTGAGGCCCTGGAGTGGGTTGCCCAGGGAAGCTGGGAATGCTCCATTGATGGCAGTGTTCAAGACCAGGTTGGACAGAGCCTTGGGTGGCATGGTTTAGTATGTGATGTCCCTGCCCATGTCAGGGGGTTTGGAACTGTATGATCTTAAGGTCCTTTCCAACCCTAACTGTTCTATGATTCTATGATGGCCTAAACTAAATGAGTATGTTTAGCATGTCAGTGCTTAAGCTAAAGTAAAAGGAATGCACCCATAAATAGCAGCCATGAGAAAAAAATCTACATGCATGGGGTTTTTTTTCTGTTAAATTGCCATCTTGCACCTCAGGGGAACAGGCTTTTCCAGCTCCTGGTCCACAGGGTCCTGTGGTTCCGTGGGCAACTTCTCAGGAAAGGTGATTAAGGAAAGCATGAAGGCAAGCCTTGTGTCAGCAGGGTTTCACTCTTCTGTGCCTGTGTGCTTCCAGTGGAAATACGAATAGAGTTTTTGAAGGAAAAAAGACCAGAAAGTCTGCCTAAGCAATCCTATTAATGCTTCCTCTAAATATAGGAACTAATATGTTATGTTCTATGGGTAACTACAAGATAAAGGATGGCATATCTGAGAAACAAGTAATTTATTGCCCTTGTTTGGAATTAAAATGGCTAAGACACCTATGGTAATTTTCATACTATTTCTGCCTAAAGTAATAGTGTTTGGATTTTAATTGCTGTCTTTAAGTGCTACTATAATACAAATAATATATATAGGATGTCTCACAGTAGTATTAGACAAAGGCAAAATGCTAAAAATTGTAGTGCCACATTTTCCAGCTTGTGTTCATATCTGGAGCCAGCTAGAATTTTAAGTTCTGTTTGTCACCCATTGTAATATACATAATTTCTTCGTCCCTATTCATTTTCATCCCTGGGATGCATTGTAAAAGTGTAAATCCATCACTAGATAATTTTCAGTTCCATTACTTATAAAAATGAATAGTTAAGCAAGTCATTGTTATTAGTGGAATGCTATTGTTGTTTCACAGAGATAGGGACTGCCAAGGTCTTGAATGATGTACACTTGACTGTTCTTTCAAGATACTTGTACCTGTTTCATTTGGGAGGAGTCTCACTCATGTAAAATCAAACAGAAACAATTTTAGTAGCCTCTGAAAAAAGAAGAAGGGAAAATGGATATTAATGAACTATTTAATATTCTGCTATGGAAGAGATGCAGTGATTTTGCTGTTGACACTTTTGCATGGAATTAAAGCGAGCTGGTTCTTGTTTTGCTTGTCTGTCTTTGTTCCTGAAAGACTTTTCAGTGTCATCAGATTTGGTTTTGTAACCTAAGAGATATTTTACAGACAAGAAAAAATCCACCCTGCTGCTTCTTCATGAAATTCATTGGTATTCAGAGCACAGTCCTTTGATGAATTAGAAATTTTGGTTAAAGCTTTAATGAGATTTTTATTTCTGAACTTATGTTGGAAAATCTGTAGGCTTCATGATTCACAATTCTGAAAAAGTTTTTGTTTTGTTTCTCCCCTCCCAAGAATATTTTTGACTCATTGTTTATTACTAATATTTTATTGATTTGTGAGTTGAGAAGTTCACGGTGAAGGTGGAACAGTTTAGATGTATGGATCTTTGCTGCACAGTCTGTATTGACATGCTTGCTTGCTACATTCAGGTAAGAGTTTGCAATTCAAGGTTATGGAGACACAGGTAGCTGCAGAATTTTTGTCATAGAAATACCATTAGATAACTGCCAGTTTATTAGAGCTTATTTTTTAAGACCAAGTCTTGTTTACACCCATCCATATCCTCGTACCTTCAGCAAAGCAGTGTTGGAGGGAGAAGGGCTAGGCAGGGTTCATAGGAGCCTGCAGAAATGAATTGTTGGTGGTGTGGTGTTTGTTGGGTCTACTTATATTGTGAAGCATAATGGCATTGGTAGTACAGTCTTTGCCTCTTTGATGTAGGATAACCAGTGGAGCCTGTTATAGAGGAATCTATAGAAATGGTTGTCTCCTTTCTTTTTGACTCTTACCTTTTCAATTATGCAGCATTCGTCAGTACATGTAAATTCCCTATAAGTTTTCAGTTAATGACTGTGTAATGTCAGCAGCTTGTATCTGAGGCGGATACCTTCAAGAAACTGTGCTGTGAATGTAGACAAGCATATTTACATAGTTGCTGCATAAATGTAACTAGATAACCATTTGTATTTATTTCATGTTTAGTAAAATCTTTCATCATGTGGCTGGTTGTTTCATTACACATGGACAAGTAATTTGGGAAGCTTTCCACAAGCTGTCATTGAATGGTCTTTGATTTCATAACCTTTCTTGTTTTCCTCTACTGTGCTGCTCACAAATGTTCTCATAACCCCAGAATGTTTGAATCCTACCACATTTTTATAACTTATATGAGTTCCAGTGTGTTAAAAATAACAGGGATATTGAAATTATCATTGTAGCTTGTCCTTTAATTTACTTAATATTAAAGTTTTTCAGGGTCACAATACTTGCAGAAATATTTTGGTGCTAATGGAAAGGAAAGGTATTATCAGTACATAACCTTAGCACTTCCTGAATTTTTTTGAAAGAACAGTTCATTAGCAATATGATTTTTTTGCTGCAGAGCCAGCAAATACTTACTGAACTTGGGGCAGTGTTACGTACTCTTGTATTTAACTGTGATTGTTACTAATATGGAGCATTATCCAGTAGTTTTCCTCATTTCCAGTCTCCTTTTCCATCTACTGCTTTTGGGGATTAGATTTTCACTTATGCTGTGGGTACCTAATCTATTTAGACTTCCCCGAGCCTTCATCTTGTTGGGTTTTGGTTTGTTTGTTTTTTAAGACTCATTTTTGTTGTGTGAAACTCTGGTTTTGTATTGGTATCTGCCAACTGGAGATGCCTCTCATTATAAGTGACCTCCTTCTGCTGCTATATTTTTCTCTTTTTCAGTTCAGAAAACATCAGAGAAGAACAACTGCTTTTTACAGCTAAGGTCAGAAGATTGGGGGAAAATGTAGGCATCTAGCCCAGTGTGGAGCAGCATGTGGTTATGTCAGTTGTACACGATGTCACTTTTCACTGTTAGAAATAATGTCAGATATTAATTGAGGCTGTAATGTAAAACAGTTCACTGTTTGGAGATGAGAAGACACATTTGAACTGTTCAAAATCACAGTACCTTTTTTAGACCATTTATCTTGCAAACCCTCCAATCTTTTCTCAACTACTAAAAAATGAAATATGACTTATCTGCATACATCTTGAAGCTTCTTTCCCTCTGCAAAGTCTTCTGCAGAGAGAAGAAATTTGCTGACTTGATGTTTCAATTCCTAGTAATATTTGTATATTTTAATTTTCAAGCCCTGAAATCTGAGGGACCTGTGAAAACTGTCCATGTATCCCTATTCTGTCTATTTGACACAAGCAATTTCAATATCTGACAGATTCTTGAAAGGTAAAATGCTTTTCTTGGTGATTAGTTTTGCCCTGATTGGCAGATATAAAAATATTGTTTTGACACACGCAAGGAGGAGACTCATATAATCTATATTTAGTCCTTCTTTCATATAGTTTATAATGGTTGACTCTTGGGCCTTATCCTTCTGAATATATTGACTGGCTCTTTCTTCAAAAGTGTTCTTTCACCTGGTGTGGAATCACCTCTGTTGTGGTGTACCATTCCTTTCAGACTAGAAATGAAGACCAAAGTAGGCTTTTATATTAGTCAAACAGACAAGAAGAAATTCTGTTTGTTCACATTCAACCCCTGCTAAATTTGTGGGTTTCATTTATTTGTGCTAGCTATTTTCTGGATTTATCCTGAACAAGAAGTGGAATTACTGAATTAATGCCCAGGAAGCAAGCATCCTGTGTTATGCGCTCCAGTCCTGAAGTCCTTCATATGGTAAGAAAACCTCTTCCTCTGCATTTCCAAGCTGAGTTCCAAGTGCAAGTATTTGGTATTATTTAAATGAATTTTATGTAAAATCAGTCCACTTTTATGGTTTTAGTGTGGTCTGAAGGTATGTGAATTGTAGCCAGATTGTGTGAGTTTAAGGGTTTAGCATATAGGTTAGTGAATTACATATTTTCAGAACATAACTCTACAGTTGAGCATTGGAAGACCATACTAGCAATAATAACTCCAGTAATAAACTTCATAATTTTTTTCTGGGGCAGTCGGAGCAGTAAGTGATCTGTCTGTGTTAATGGCTTTAGAATATGTAGATGATCTCTGAATATGCGTTTTTGCAAGAAGAAGCTTTGTTCCACTCTCTTACACTGTCCTGGGAGAGTAATTTCTGAAAATATGATATAAATGCAAATCTGTGTTTAAAAACATTGAAATAACTGTGTGCATTCACTGGTTGCTTGCTATGGTATATTGTTTCCACAGTGTTTGTTGATGATGTAGATAGGGTAATTTTATTTTGATGTATTCAAATACAATATGCATTTTTATTTATGAAAATGTAAGACTTTTTTTCTTTATTGTCGAGTACTAAGTGTGCTTTGCTTATGTCATCAGTGCTATGGTGGTCTACTTGCGCAGTTGATTTTGGGCCAAAATAACTTGAACTGGGGGGAGGGAGGGAAGAAGGCTTTTCTTCACTTGTGCTAATAGTATAGTATAATAGTATAGGTTTGTGGAATCACTGCAGCAAGTTTTAAATGGTGTATGAAATAAAATATTTCCTGTCTGATGCACAGAGCAAGTGCAACCATTGTTGCCTGTGCAGTAGCTGCCACAAGAAGCTATTTCATTTAATCGCAGAATGGTTTGTGTTGGAAGGGATCTTAAAGAACACGTAGTTCCTGCTGCAGGAAGGGACATCTTCCACTAGAACAGGCAGCTCAGTTTGTTCTAATACTATTTCAGACATACCAACTTCTATTTATTTATTTATTTATTTTTAAAATTTTATGCTTTTGCATGAAAGACATGTCTTTCACAGAAAGAAAAGGCTGTTGGAAAATGCTGCAGGAAGTTTTCTAGTTTTTTGTATGTTTCAGTTTGAGCCTAGGCAGCATTACTTTACAGTATGACATGCAGAGATGATGATGGTGGTGTGGATGCTTTGAACTTCCCTAAAGTGAGAATTTTAGGAGATAAATGCTAAGAGTCAAGATCAGGAGTGCAGTGAAGCAATTTGTCTGAGAGCTACAGTGAGTTTAGGAACTGGAGTGGAGATAAGAGTGATATCCAGCAGGGAATCAGGAGTTCTAGTTTTGTGGAGTGTGTCATGTCTTTGCATGGTTGATAAAGAGTAGGAACTTGGGCACTGGTAGAGACAGAACCTTCTTTTCCAGTTTTCCATCTTAGTCACCCAAACATTTTTCCTGCACTTAATGACATATGTCTTCTGTGGGGAAAAGTGAGATTTCAGTTAAACCATATATGCAATGATCCAAAGTAATCCTGATTAGTTAAACATTTGTATTTCCTAGCACTTGAGTTTGACATGTCTGTGTCATTCTGTAAATGTACTTCTGAAAGTTATTTAAGTAATGTGTGCATAGGAAACTACATATGTGTAAAATATAGAGGGTTGTGTGTGTATATAGTGTAAGAACAGAGTGCAAGAAATGTGTCTTGAGGGGGTATTGTGGCTAATTAAAGTATTTTTTATATTCAGAAAGAGAAAGCTTGGAGTTGCTTAAGAAATGTTTTCTCATGACTTCCCAGAATAAGAAAAGCAAAGTCTGACTAGGCTTTTTCTTCTGAAAGCATTAATTACTGCTTTTTTAAACATATGTTAATGTTACATCTGAGACTTGTGGTTGCAGTAGAAACTATATATTCATTATGTATTTTTTAACTTAAATTTTAAAACTCTGACAGATTTCTTTTAAGGTGTGAGAAATTATAATCTAGTGGTGTTTGTTTCAGGGTCCTTTCTGCAGTGGCTGAACTGCCTACTGCTAAGATTGTTTGCTCTCTTCTTTTGCATGCAATATTTCAGATAGTTGTAAAAAGGGATGGAAAAGCTGCGATACTCTGTTTTTCACAAAGCTTACCTGTGACAAAAACTAAAAAATTGGCTGTTACAGGACACTCATGTCAAACATATCATCAAAAGCAGTTTCTTCCTTAAGAACAAAGAAAAAAATACATCATAATGCATAACATTTAATTGAATGAACCCTGTTCTCATCCTCCCCCCAAAAAATCTTGAAAATCTCTTGCAAAAGGCTTTCTCTATCATTTATGATTCATAAGTAGTTCAGTGTTATTAAAATCCACAGGAGCCCTTTGTTCATTTAGTCAAAGAGATGCCCGTCCGTCCCTGCTCTGGGCAGGAGCACCCTTCTGCAGGCTTCAGCTGTTTTTTTCAGTGACTCCTTGGTGTAAAAAAAAGTCAACTGATTATGACATTGAATGCAAAGATTATTAACTGTAGAAGATTTTTGCGTCTTAGTTTTATAGATTAACCGGAAGGGATTGCTCAAGCGCAGAATACAAGTTAAAGGTAACCTTTCTGCGTTGACTCTTCGCATATGTGCATCTCCAAGCCTCTTTTTATATAACTTTATAGTGCTTTTAAATTGCTAGTGGCCATGATTCTTCACATTAATATTGAAAACAATACTGGAAAGAAAATAATGGAGATGGTAGTGCCCATCCAAACATTCTGATGCCATGTAAGACTGCATGTTCTGTATTGCAAACTGATTTGTTAAATAAAAGATCTAATAATACTGCAGCAACATGAAGAGAGAATTAAATACAGGAAAACTATGGGAAAAAGGAATTAAATGAACTTGCCAAAGACTGATTATTACAGAAACATTTTTCTTCCTTAGCTAAGAAGTATTATTGGTAAAAAGTGCTGCAAGCCTATCCTTTCTTGAGTCCTGTAGAGAAACTGATACAATGACACCATGGGAAATACATTTTGCAAAAGTAGATTGACTTTAAGAAGTATAGTGCAAATAAAAAAGAATGAAAGTGAATTTGTCAGGCTGGACATAACTTACCCTTTCTTAAAGATCAACCTTTTTCTACACTTTGTAACTCTTATAAAAATCACACATGGTTTACTGAAATTGTGCTGAAGAAATGCTGTTAATAGAGTGAAAGTTTGGGACATTAAATAGGAAGAGCTGGATAGCTTGAAAGAAGTAACAAAAATAAGGTAAAATGTAATAAATTCTAGTAAGACTGGCTTTTTTGAATAGCTGACAGTATGGTGTTTGCTGGGATATGGGTTTGTTATGTGCAATGGTATGACTGGGCCACCAATGTGATGTGTTACCGAACAAGCTGCCTGCAACCCTATGACATTGAAAAGAAAAAGTAATTCTGGAGAGGTTAGTAAAACACTTGTGTTGTTGTAATAGCAACTGGCAAGAGCTCATCTATTTACAGAGGAAAAATGTAGAAATGTAAAATCAGAATTATCTTTTAGTTGGAGAATAGCACATGGGGGATCTCAATATGTAATCCTTACTCACTGTAACAATTAACATTAAGTCAAGAGTTTGTTTTTCTTTAACAAGGAAAGTATAGTAAGTCATTTCTCCTGGTGATGCTCTCTGATTGTGTTCAGTGTAAATGATTTAGTAATCTGACAAATAGGAAGAATAATGTAAATATAAGATTCTGTTTTTTTTTCCTAATGAAATGTATTAGAGAAACTGTGATGATGGTAGGAGGTGGAAGAAGAAAAGGGCCTTGAACTCTTTGCTAGATTAATATACTAATCAGCATGACTTTTCCAGAACAGAAAGAGCTCCATTTTGCTTGGACTCTATCTTCCCTATTTTCCTTTTTCAGAAATAGATTAGGAGGTGCCTGCACCAATGTGACAAAATGTTCCCACAAAATGGTATTGTATTTTCGTGTTGAGTTGCTGCTGAAATGAAGTTGTTCTCTTTCAGTGCTGCTTTGTTTTTGACCCCTTTTTGTGAATTCTCTGAGGAAAGGAACATATTCCCATCTTTTATAGTAATCAAATTTATCTGGCATCTCTCAGCCTCCTGCATTAGTTATGCTACAGTTGGCCAGCCTAGGGAAGGCTTTACCAGGTTTATTTATTTATTGTTCTAAAGTGAAGATTTTTTACTTGAGGTGCCCATATGATCCTAGAGGATTTTAGCAGAAAAACTGAAAATGCTTTTTGCTAGTGTTTTGATATAGTTATTTTCTGTGAAACTATTTAAAAAAACCCACTGACTTAAACTCTAAAAAAATGCCATGTGCCCAAAATCCCAAAGTAACATTCAGCTACTGACTGAGAGTGAAAAAAACCTTCGTTGTCTAAGTTGTATCAGAAGTACTTGCATTTCGTTGTGAGAAGTTCAGTGAGGCTGATGTCATTGCATTTAGTTTCAGTGGGAATTTCAGTTTTATAATTGTCCATATGTGCTAATGTAATTTCTTAAGCATGTCTAGTAGTTTTTAATGTCCCTGTGTTTGGGAAATTGCATCACAACGTGTAAATATGAGCTAGTTGCTGTGAGACTGTAAACACGCTTGAATCTTACTACAGGCAGTAACGTTCTGGTACAAGCAGTTACATTCTGGTGGAACCAGGCAGCTTTTGCAGTTCATGTATTCAGTATTTTGCTGTAAAAGCTTGTGAAAAATAGCACTTGTATGTTCTTGAAACATAGACAAAAATTCAGCAAGAACAGTACTGGCCCTTGTCCTGTTGGTTGATGTGTTCGTGGGAAGCAAACTGCATTTTTTGTAGGAATGGTATGCAGTGGAGCTCTTAGAGTAAATATATATTAGATGTGTAATCAGCAGTCGTTTCTCAGTCCCCTTCTCTATCAAATGGGATGTAATGCAAACCATCCTGGGACAAATTTCAAACAAAATTTCAGGCATCTTACAGGCAGAGTTTTCGATTGGCTAATGTTTTGTTAATGTGTTTTTGCTTTTTGAAATGTCTTTAAAAACAAGCAAAGCAATACATACCTAGCTGATCTTATTTTCATTATGTGAAGTTAAGTTGGAACATAAAGATTTGAATGTATAAAACAGAAACACTGAAGGTGCCCTCTGGCATACAGCAGAGATTAAATGAAATCAAAGCACTAGTAGAGAGACGAATAGGGTTTTGTGTGAAGGTAAAAGAGTTGCTTCTGCAGCAGTGCACTTGCAGCTTGAGCCTCCTGGAAATGGCTGTGGGGAATGAAACAGAAAGGTACTGACAGTGTTACAGAGGGAAGAACTGTGTGTGCTGCCAAACTGGGGTTTATGGTGGACTGCTGCTTGTCATAGAGGCTCCACAGAAGGTGCCAGGTACGCTAGAATTACTTTAGTTAGTCCTGGAAAGTGTAGCTTGTTCTTGTTGTAAATAGTCTTTATAGTAGTACAGAAGCATGCATCCCATGTCAAATATTTTGTCTTTTTTTCCAAGAGACTTTCCTCAGGCGCTGCTTTTGCACACTAAACATTATGTTTTCAGTCATCACAACTTTGATCTTAATGTTCACTAGATTTGAAAACAAACAGTTTGTATGAGAAGTTTCAAATGTTCAACTCCAGAATACTTTTGAAGATGCACCCCACAGTATTGGCTGATAGAATCCTGGGCAAAAAAGAGAGCAACCTCTATCATAAAACACAAGGATGACTCAGAAAACTGTTGCAATAATGCTAAGTTGAAATGGAAATTGAAGACAGGAAGATCAAGTTTGAAACAGTGTCAATCAGAAAGTCAGCCTGAAGAGTATCAGCAGACATCTGAAAGCAGTGCATCAATATTAGTCTTCTGCTTCAGCTCAATGTAGTATCATCTTAATTTTTTTGTGCTTAAAATAGATTCTGTAGGCTATTCCTGAAGTTTAGACAGAGGGATCTCAACAAAAGACAAAAGAAAAGCAAAGCAATGTTGTGTTATGTAAAATTAAGGGTTTTGTTGAATATACATTGTCTTTTTCATAAAACTTATTTCTCTTAGTAGAATGCCTACTGAGAACATTCAACTTTGCCACACCTTCTTTTGTAACTTCTGTTTTCATTGCTCTTTCTTCATCATTTTAATTCTGTATTTGAAAAAAAAAAAAAGAAATGCTGATTATAAGGGAAATAAAGCTGTAATGGAGTATCGTCAAAGCAAAATGGAGTATTTTGTTTTCAAATATGGTTTATTTCACTAACAACCTTAATAGCTTTGACTCATTTTATTTTATTTTATCCTCATGAAATCCACAGGAGGCTGACATAGCCATCTTCCTCATCTTCTACTTTGCAAGTCCCAAATAGTATTTCCTCTCTGATTCTTTGATCTTATGAAATTTTTCTTAGAGGAGTAAACAATGATAGTAAGAAAATATTCATATTACATTTTAGATGTACATACCAGTGTAGAGGTATTTTTACTGCAGGAGAAAAATCAAATCATTGTCACCGAAACTGCTAATTATGTTTGATAAATGTATGGTATATATTTAATGCAAAGAGAATTTAGGAAATAATACACCTTGCATAATTACAGCGACCAAGTTACTTCCATCAATCTAATTTTTCTGATTCAGGTTCATTTGCATTGCATTATTTTCATTAAATGAGCTTTCAGTGGAAGCCCTGCTCTCTGTCAAGAATGAGAATCAAATACTGAAAGATTTCAATGTGCATAAATCCAGTTTGCGCATCACATGCATCATGCATGGCTGCTCCATCACAATAGAAGCACATATGCATTTGTAACAGATATGAGCCATGCACAAACATGACCATTTCACACTGTATTGAGAGGAAAAATGAGCCTGTACATAGCAAATATATGTAACCTCCTCTATGTTTGCTTGTCTCTACAATGTCTGCCTGGTTGATTGGAACCATGCCAGTTTTCTCAAGCCTTCCAAAGTGCCATAGAAGAATCCAGTACAGCGGAATAGTTACTACACCTTCCCCTGGTAAGTTGGTTGTAGTTCTGCAGCAGTACATTCTAAGGAAAGCTGTAGTGCTTCTTGTGATGCTAGTCTGGAGTGGTCTTGGTTCTTCTGACATCATTGTATACTCTGTTTTTTCTAACTACCACTTGCCAAGTAGTAACCAGATTGTGTTCTGAGCCATTTTAGTGCAACTGTATTGCTCACCGTGTGCTAATACAGTAATTTGCTAATTCAACAGAGTAGGCTACTCCCTCTCTCTTATAAACCGAATTAAGCATGTGACTGGGAGAGGTGGGGAGAAAGAAAAAGGATGCTGTTAACAAGTGTGCAGAAATGGCATTTTGTACATTGCTGCCCATTAAGGAACTTGGACAGAGCCTGAGGTGACATGATTTAGTGTGAGGTGTCCCTGCCCATGACCAGGGAGTTGGAACTGGATGATCTTAAGGTTGTTTCCAACCCTAACTATTCTATGATTCTAAGGCAATGTGCCCACCTCCACCCACTGTGTCCCTGTTCCTGTGGTTTACTTTGACTGAGAAGATCTTATTGTTCTGCTCCCCCTTCACTTGACACAAACCTTCTGCTTTTGCTCCAAAACAAGATACTTGTGATCTTAATTAGTATCTTAGAAATGGGCTAACCATGTAAAGATAACTGTTGTATCTTTCTCTTTGTTCATTTTGTGTATTTCCATCTTTTGTGCTGTCACTTCTTTTCACCATAATGCAGTGTTGGAAATCTCCTATCTGATACTTAGTGAAAAGCAGTCCTCCTCCTTAATGTGCAACCATCCCTTCTCTTCTCCCACCTCCCCCTACTTTCCAAGCTTCAAATTAAAAAAATAATAAAACAAATAATTTGGAAACAGATTTCTAGTGGCAATACTGCTAACTCTTATGGTGCATGTAGTCATAATTACTGTTGAAGATGAATCTGAATTTATGTTAACGCATATATGGTTTTACTTAGTAATTTTCTTATTGTTACCTGCTATGGTTATTTTCCATAAGTTGCTCTAGAATGGACTTGCTTTTAAAAATAGAACAGTGATACCACATTAATAATTTAATAGATGAGATTTGAAATAATTCAGATGGAGCAAACAACATGTTTTCCAATATGGATCCTTTTATGCAGTATCCAGATTGTTCCCAGTTGCTGTCAGTGCCTCTGATAGTGTTGAGACATGCAGAGCTGGAGGTTATTTTCAGGCACTGCCTTCTGTGTTTTACATGTGTGACTTCAGGACCACTTCTAAATATTTGCAATCATACTACTGATAGTATGTTGATTTCTAATTATGTTATTAAATATTCTTTTATAAATAAGTGCAGGGTGCTTGTACGTGTTTGTGATAGAAGCTTACATTCAAGTTAACCTTGCTAAGATGTTTGAGTGGTGGGGAGCAGGCACAGAGAGCTGCTGGGGAAGTTGGGGTGTTCTTGTTGCCATGGCTTTCTCGCAGCCATGCTTCTATTTGTAGTATCTTCCTTCTGGAGCTCCTGAGCATATAAACTTTGGGAACAGGAAAAATTATGTCTTTGTTACAGTTGTGTCACAGACAAAGAGAAGGAATAGCAAAAGAACGAAAGTAAAGGAAAGTTTTGGCTGGTAGGAGACCTGCTTCCTGATAGCCATTAATACCAAGTTCTGCATGTTACTTGTTGTTCTGCTTTAGGGTGTCCTCCACAAGACAGAAACTTCTGAACCCCATATTCCAAAAATACCACCTACTCATCTTTGTATTGTAGAAAACGCTGTTGATAGCCAGCTTCTCAAAAAAAAAAAAAAAAAAGGCACTGGGAGGAGGAAAAGCAAAGAGCGCAAGGTGTTTCAGTGTGCTGTCAGAGTTATGCTGTATAGTACAGTTGTTTGACTGCAGAGAGAAACAAATGTGGAACAAGAAACAAAAATGCGATGAGTAAAAAGAACTCAGTAAAGAGGTAGAACACAAACCAGTGGTGTTTGGGAAATGAGTGCCCAGTGAAGTCAAAGCTGGAAGCCAGCTCTTTCAAAGCAAACCTTTGAACCTTCAAAGCAAAGAAACCCTGCCATTTGTTAAGATACTCAGTCAACCGTTTTGAGTATTTCCACATTTAAACAAAATTAAAAGAAGATACTAATACTGTGTCAGCTGAAAGACCAACAGCAAGCTCTTGACTTGGGGCATTCCTACAGCAAGTTTAGGAAGAATGGCAAGGAGTCTATGTGCATGTGGAAAGCTGAGGGCAGTGGCTGTGTTGCTCTCCTTTAAAATAAATCAGTTCGTCTTTCTGTCTGGAAATAACATTTTCTGAAGGCTGCAGGTAGTTACATCTACCCTATTAGTGTGATGGGTTAATGTGCTACTTTGAATCAAAGAAAAGTTGAGCATATGGTAAATTTATAACTCATTGTTGCCTAGGAATCAGTGTTGCTTCTCTCAGTTGCTTTAGGATGAGACTCTCCAAAAGCAGAAAAATCTAGCCACTGCAGGTTATCTTCTGGTATTTCCAAAACCTGAAGGATTGGACAGTATTGGAGAGAATTTTGAAGCAGCTATCATCTGTCCCGTGGAAATGCTGAAGAAAAAAATAAAAGTAGGAGTTTGGATTGCCCTGTTAACTCTCTGTTACTGTTCAAGTGACTGTAAGGAAAATAAAGTAAATTGCCTAAGTTCTTACTGCTCTCCTGATTTAACAGTCTTCTCACACATGATCCTTTTGTGACAGCGTGCAACACACAAAAGTAGAATGGTGTAAGTTTGGTTTGGTTTTTTTGTGTGTTTGGGATTGGTTGGTGGGTTTTTTCTTCAGATTGGTTCTACTCAGTTACAGATGAAAGTGTTGAAACCTTTCTTTAAAAGGACATTGACTGCAGCTTTAAGCCCTTTAAAATAAATGCAGGATATTCCACATAACTTCATTTAGTATAACAATGCCATTAGGTAAAGTCTTTTTACCCCTTAAAATAACTGCAATTTAGTAAGTCAAATCCATTGGCAAGAAAGCTGTGAACTGATTGAGTCTTAGGACTGTCGAGTCTTAGGACGTCAAGTCTTAGGACTGGTTAAAAATCATTCATTGTGTGTATCAAGTGCATTAACCTTCTGGAAAACACCCCCCCCAACCCCCCCCCCCCCCACCCCCCCC
>JANRGW010013926.1:0-31934 GCA_024733675.1 Psilopsiagon aymara
TACTGGAAGGCTGCTATGAGGTCTCCACGCAGCCTTCTCTTCTCCAGGCTGAACAGTCCCAACTTTCTCAGCCTGTCCTCATAGGGGAGGTGCTGCAGCCCCTGATCATCCTCGCAGGCTCCTCTGGTCCTGCTCCAACAGTTGCATGTCCTTCTTATGTTGAGGACACCAGAACTGCACACAGTGCTCCAAGGGAGGTCTCATGAGAGCGGAGTACAGGGTCAGGATCACCTCCCTTGACCTGCTGGTCATGCTCCTTTCAATGCAGCCCAGGGTACGGTTGGTTTCTGGGCTGCGAGCACACAATGAATCTGGCTCATGTTCAGTTTTTCATTGAGCAGCATCCCCAGGTCCTTCTCTGCAGGGCTGCTCTGAATCATTCTGTGATTCTGTGATTCTATTATTCTACATATACGTTCCTTGGCCTGCAGGGGAGTCTGCTTTGCAAGAAAAGAAGGGGGCAGTTCAACTGCCTGAAACAGGGCCCTCTCTGGGTAGAAGTTTCCCATAGCAGAGGTGCTCCCAGTCAGCCAATGCGTTCTCTCAGCTGTGGGCCTTGGCTTCTCCCTAAGGAGACTGATACTCCCATGAAACATCAAGTGATATAAATCCTAGACTCACAGAATCAACGACGTTGGAAAAGGCCTTTAAGATCATCAAGTCCACCCTTTACCCCAGCGCTGCCAAGGCCACCACTGAGGGCCTCGTCTACAGGGTTTGTGAACAGTTCCATGGACAGTAACTCCATCACTGTCATGGGCAGTCTGCTCCAATGCCTGACCACCCTTTCAGGGAAGTGTTCTATCACTTGTTACTTGAGAGACTAATCCTCACCTCACTACAACCTCCTTTCGATTCAAGAAAATCCTATTTAATGTCTAGTAGTACGCACAGTTCAGTTGGAGCAAGCAGCTACATATTAAACATCTTCACTAAACCAATGCAATCTCTTTCCCCTCCACACTATTTTATATTTCTTCTTTCCCAAGGAAAAGGACAAACACCTCCATGTATTTCTCTTCCTCTTGCAAGGAAACCTGGGCCCCATGGTGCTGCATCCCCTATTGCTCCTACATCTTCATGGATGTTAAAATCCCTTTTTATCATCTGGCAAAGCAGAGGGTGTACCCAACTCTGTGACACTAGGATGGACTGCCAGGAAGTAAGGACACCAGTGAGTAATTGGAAAGATATTTATCTGTCCTCCTCAAGTTTTTCTGTCACCGCTGCATCCCAGTGTGACCCCGACACACTCCTGCCTGCTCTCATGGCCAGGGGAGCCCAGACAAAGCCCTACTGCTCCTGTTTGGTATGCCCAGATGTGCAACACAGATGGGGCTTGCAGAAGGGGACATGGTCTGTCTGACGATAATTGTTTACAACTTTTATTAAGCCCATTTTCATTTTCTAATTATTATAATAGATCCAGGAAACATCGCCCGTGAACTTTTAAGTGCTTGATATTTGTGTGTTCAAATGAAAGCTGTGGAATGATCCTGTGCTCAGTGCCACATGGCCCTACAAAGCAATGGAGATGCTAAATAGTTTTAAAAAATTTATAGTTTACAAGATCTATGTCCCATCTGTAGCAATACAGTAGCTCCCAAATGCACTAGATTTCACTACATTAACAACACCTCTTAAAAACAATTGGCTTAACTCCACAGGGTGGTTTCATAATGACCCGAGAAGCACATTGCAACATATACGCACATTGAAGATTAACATCATTCAAATCAAATGCTACCAAAGCAAATAAACTCCACTTCCAAACCAAGTGCTCTTCCACTTCCAAGTAACGCATTGCTGTTCAAAGCATTAATCCCATTAATAGGGAGAAAGACGTTCCTTTTGGCAACTCTACCAAAGCTCATCCCCACCACCGAAGCTATGACAACAAAAACCTGTGGAGTTTCAAGTGTAGTATCTAAAGAATGGTTAATCCCGGGGGTGAGATTAGTACTGACTTTTCCTTCCCTTCTCTCCCCAGAGACGTTCTCTGTTACGAGGCAAAAACACACAAACTGTGCCCAACTTGAAAATTGATTTTGGGATGCAAGCCAGACCAGATGGTTAGAAAAGCTAAATACCGTTGATTTATTTCTTACCCTTTACAAAGCAATATTAGAGACAATGGACCTTATCAGAACAAACGAGAATAAACATGAGGAGGCAGACTCAATAGAGAATTAACAACCAAAGCTACCAAATTCCATTATGCTATGATTAATTCTGATTTTGTGCAAGTATTAAGCAGCAGCAAATGCGTAGCTTTGTCTAATGAATACAGTGCCAAACAAGACCACCTTTCAGTTAGTGCTCTGTGACAATTTCCCGTGGCTCTGAATGCTGCTTCAGAGGTTACAAGGACTTTGCTCACAGTGCCCATGGTCACAGCCAGCACAGGACACTGGGACATGGTGGCTACTGAAGAGCTTCTGCAGCCCTGGCCTGTGCCTTGTGTGCTCCTGTTTCCCCATCCTCAACCCATCACTACTGATGTGTCCATTGCATAGCGATACAAGGTGCGAGACACCTTTATTGCTTTGTGACCACCTTGTGGTGCTCCTTATAAACAGGTTACATGAATCACTAACCAAATGTTTACTGCTGTCCCGTATCACCCCCAGGTTCAACCACCTCTGCAGAGCCACCATTCAGTGCCAGTTAACTGCTGCTGGCAACAAGAGGAAATGGGCTACCTGATGGCAATGCTTTAAAGCCCGGTAGTTGCGCACTGCAGCTGAAATGCGATGTAATAGATTTAGCCCTGTTGTGCTTCATTTACCAGAGCTAACGCACACAATAAAAGTTTGGTTTATACTCTGGTGCTGCCATGCATGAATATCTCATTATCACCTCAAAGACCTTTTATTTTTATTGGGACCTGTAACAGCATTGTGCTGTGTTAATTACAGCCACGTAACACAAGTGCAGAGAGGTTTCTTTCCTTCCTTTCTACCCCCATAATGAAAACTTAGGGGGCCTGTGCATGTGTTGGTATTTAAGCTGGCATGTTTTATTCCATTAGGGCTGCAGTTAATAGGGATGGAGAAAACCACCTGCACTATGATTTCTGCTATGGCAAGAAACATCTCCTACGGTCCTTCTGATTAAAGACCAGGCTGCTGCAGCTCCACCTTGACTTGAGCAGGGTCTCACCACTCTCCCACAGCTTACAAGATGTATGTAAGATGCACATGATGTGGGTATGGCCTTTTGGAGAAAAGGGAAGGAGGACAAGGGCTGGCAGGTCAGCAACTGAGCAAAGACAGGAACAGTGAATGGCCAGGATTCAGTAACAGCATAAAAGGAGAGGTTTCTGAGGTGCCCTCCTTAGTTCAGAAGTGGGATTAGATCTGGTTTAGGACATAGAATCATAGAGTCATAGAATAGTTAGGGTTGGAAAGGACCTTAAGATCATCCAGTTCCAACCCCCCTGCCACAGGCAGGGACACCTCCCACTAAACCATGTCATCCTGCTCTGCTGGACGTCTTGGTATCAGGAAGCCAGGCTGCTGCAGTCCTGCATGTCAGACTCATCAGTGGTGAGACCACAAAGGTGACATCATGTTCTAAAATTTTGCTGGCAGAAAAAACCCAGCACATTATTATATCCTGCCTTTCAAAGACGTGGTTTCTTGTGATTCCTGGGCATTTGGGGCATGGGCACCATTGCCCATTGGCAACAAGCCATGTGTTGCTGGCTTCATGACGTTTTCTTAGGGAGGCTAGGATCTTTGTTCAGACCCTGCTGAAAGCTGGGACCTTGCTTCTCCTTCATTTCCACACAGCTGTTTTCCACCTCTGTGCAAAAGGACTTTTCTGAACACAGCTTAGCTGCTCACAGACTCCACAAGGTCATATTTCCCAGCTCTCCCATAACATCCTTAAAACAGAGCCAAAAGAGAAAGGATCAACTGGGTCGAGAAGGAAGACATTTAAGGAGTTCTTGCAAAGGGTACACACTTTCTTACTTGGGAAGAGCTGAAGGCTAACTAAAAAAGGGACAAGAAAGAAGGCACTAAGGAAGGAAATACAAACCCAGAGAAAGATGGAAGCAGCAGATGTATTGCACACGAACAATCTGGATACTTATTAGGTAACATCATCCTCCAACCCAGATGTCTTTTACAAAGCTGAATCCTTAAAAGCACTCAGTGTCTTTTTTTTTTTCCTTTCATGAACACTGATGTTTTGGAAACCTCTACGTTGGGAGTTGCTCATACTGTGAATGCTCCCAGTGAGTCAGGGCTGCACGCACTGACCTTTGGAAACCCTCTGCAGAACCATGCACTCGCTGCAACAACACCAGTGAAAACAGACATAAACCATCCTGCTTTAACGGTCTTAAGGCTCAGATCCAACCTGGACAGCTGCAAATGCTACAGGACAAGAGGGAATGTCTTTAAACTGACAGAGATTAAGCTGGGATCTTAGGAAGAATTTGTTCCGTGTGAGGGTGCTGAGGCGCTGGTGCAGGTTGTCCAGAGATGCTGCGGCTGCCCCATCTCTGGCAGTGTTCAAGGCCACGTAAGATGGGGCTTGGAGCAACCTGGTCTCGTGGAAGGTGTTCATGCCCATGGCAGGGGCTTGAAACTGGATGAGCTTTAAGGTCCCTTCCAACCTAAACCAGGCTGTGATTCTATGATTCTATGACTTTTATCCCCAAAAGCCAGTTTTCCGGATTTGTGCACAAAAGAGAAACAGATGAGCAGTGGCTTGTCCTGTGCCTTCTTCACCCATCAGATAGGATTCCACCTCTCCAGGTATACAAAATTGTCCCCAAAAAGTTCATGCAAAGGTTTTCACCTCGAGACAACAGTGAGCAAGGGGACAACTTCACTCATCCACAGATCTGTAAAGGACTCTCTCATCTGGACAGCAAAACAGGAACATACTTCACTGCTTCTCAAACTCTTTCAGGCATTTTATTGCTCTCCAGTCCACCGTGACTAGTGACTCAGTTGCACAGCTATTCACACTTCATTTTCTCCAGTTTGGCTTCTTTAACAGGTCTCTCCCAAAAGCTGAGTAAGGTCTGAACTGCCATTTGACTCTGCCTGACCTCTTCTTTCCTTCTTTACCTCCAAGCTCCTGTCATCAGAAGGGGTTTCTAAATCTCCGGTCCTGCACGTGTCTTCAGTGTGGGGTACTGGGATACGTGGTGTGGCCAAAAAGCAGTTACTGCCTCTATTTTCATGGGGAAAACCTGGCAGAACTGGGCTGCCCAGGGCAGTCCAAGAGATCCTCCCGGTCTGATCTCAGAAGATCAAACCAAAAAACCCCATTCGCATTAGAGAGGAAACAACATCCCTTGCAGGCTACTCGAGGTTAGACTGCTCAGGAGATGTGCACTGCTTCTAACTACTGCGCTCATTCAAGTACAAGGACTACGCTGCAATGTCTTGGCCCTGACAGTGCCTAATGCACTGTGCTTAATGTAACTTCACCTTTGCAGTGCTTCCAGCCCGGAGCCTGAACAGCTTCTTTACTGCTTATTCAGGCCAGCAAGGCAACTTTCCTGAAACTTCTCCACTTTTGCTGGACTCACAGCTTGGCTTCGAGTTTGTCCTGACGAGTCTGAAGCCAGATCTTTGGTTGAGCAGAAAGATGGCAGCCCCCTACACGTCTCTTCTGTACATGGTTTTGTGCAGCAGTTACTTCACCTAGTGTCACCTTCAATTTACACTCAGAAACCTGCCTCCAGACCCATGCTTTGCATTTTGCAGTGTACAAAAAACTTGACAGGGGACATAAACACCTGCCTTTGTGATCTGTGGTCAGTAAAGCTCAGGAGTTATGATTCTGGCAATACATGCTATTGGCATGACTGCATGACTGGAAAACTGCTGGTTGAGAAGTTCAGTGGGTTTTGACTCTTCAAAGGGAACAGCATAGCTCTTAAAACTGTACATGTACAATGTCTAGATGGGAGGCAGTGGAATTTCTCCCTAGCCTTTAGCAAAAGCCAAATCTAACTCACACCATATGAAAGTCTCTGCTCTTAAAATAAAGTTAGTGCCAAGTCACTGAGAAACTGTGCTGGGAATTGCACTCTGAGTACTGCTGTGGAGATATTTTGTGAACTGGAAGCCATCAGTACTTCTAGAAGGGGAACGCTATCGATAAAACAGAACATAGGTGTGCTTCTTGGCCTTCGACAACAACTGATTCCATAGTAATCGTTGCAGAATAACACATCACCCCATCAGTGCCCTCCTGGCTGTATTCAGAGCTCACCTTACTACTAGTGAAGTGCGGAACACCTTTGCCCTGAACTGTTGACATGACAGGGGCTGCCCTGTGGCTGTTCCTTTTATCTGTCACAGCTCATCTTCCATTCAGTCCTGCACCACATCAGACCAGTGATGATGCAGGCATGGTTTTCCCCTCTCTGCTGCTCACATCACAGAATATGGCTCCATAGGAGGGCAATATTCTGCTGTCTGCATCACCTTACAAAGGGCAAAGGCATGTCTAACAGCTGAGTCTTGTTTCACAGTGCCTCTTAGCTCATGAGAGGCAGCCTGTGAGCTGCAGACCTTTCTTTCCTTCCAGTTTGCGAGATTGGACAAATCAACCCCTCCTTGAGAGGCGGCAGGAAATGGGGAACAAAACTTACTGCATCTGCTGTGCAGTGTTGAGTGATGATATGGAAGTGGTGCAACATAGCTGGCTACACTTAACAAGCTTCTCTCTGCCTGAAGTGCACAGGCACGTCTCTTGGGGAAGGGGTTCATGTCCTCTTAATCCCACCTCCTCCTGTGGCAGGGAGCACACTCCCCATCATCCTGCTGCAGGGGAAGGGGGCTGGATGGGACACGATGGCAGACAGACATTGCACAGCTGGCTCTGGGCTTTTCTTTGGCCCTGACAACATACTGATGTTCATGCTCTCTCCTTTTCAAGAGTTTGTGTAACAAGAGCTGCACGATTAAGCACTTAAAGTGGAGCTCTAGCCTGATTACACATGGAAAGAGTGCACTCAAACCAGAGCCCAACAAGACGAAAACCCCGACCGAAAGAGTTCAAGATGCACTCCAAACAAATGAAAACTGCAGTACTGGAGCCCAAGAGCTCCTGGTTGGGATGCTGTGGTATATGTGCATTTCACTTTGAGGAGGTGGTTGGTGACTTAACCTCCTTGACCATGGCAGGGGGGTTGGAACTGAATGATCTGAAGGTCCTTTCCAACCCAACCCATTCTGTGATTCTATTACTCAGGTCACCATGGTGCTGGTGGGCAGCAGTGGCTGTGGCTCTTGGTGACTTAGGCTCAGCAGGTACCTACAGTCATAGACAGGGCTGTGTGACTGACCAGAGTGAACAGGGACATGGTATTTCCCTTCAGGGTGGTCAGAAGCTGAGCCAAAGACTGCCATGGGAGGCAAGATACCACTGGAGTTTGAGTGATGCCTCTGCATGGATGGGGGGAAGAAAGCAGCAGCATCCTGATGTGACGCTACGCAAAACAAAACAACGAGGGAAAGCAGTCACCAGCCAAACGTCAGACAACGGTCTAGAAAGCACAACTCACAAGGCTATGGGATGCAGTAAGCCAGAGATGGGATTCAACATCACCAAAACTCCTTAAGTGAGCCTACACTGGTTTCCAGTTCCATACTGCAACTTTATCTGACCTCTTCTCTATCACACTCCCACATCACAGCGCTTGACATCCTGCAAACCCCAGTTCTATGCCCATGAAGGATGATGCTCTGTTATACTTGCAGTTAGGGATAATGCGAGAATGAAGGAATATGAAAAAGGGGAAGGGACTTGACAGTAAAAATCGTGCCCCATGCTCAGAAGCTAGCAAGATCCAAGTTTACACTGATCCCCTGCAGCAGAGAATTGAGTGTCTGGGAGCTTGCTTGTTGGACAACCCTGCCCCATTCGGGTTGCTGCTCAACAAGAGGGATGAGCTTTTTCCTTTTGAGACAAGCAGCAGCAGCATTTCCTAAGGAAATAATAAGGTAGCTGTGCCTGAGCATCATAGGCGAGGTGTGATGAGCACCAGCCAGAGTCCTGCAGAGAATCACAGGTTTTCCAAGTGGCTCTTCACACTCCAACAAACTCAAACGCTTGCAGCCCTGGGGCTCAGGTGGCACACGTTCAGGGGACTGTGTCAGGACACGATGACTGCATTCATCCTAGCTCCTATGACTTCTGGAGAGCAGGCAGAAGCAGACTGGTCGCTTGCATCACTAACAGTTCCCTTACCACCCCTGAATGACAAACATATCATCAGGCCTGTGACACTGACAGCTCTCCTTTGGCTGCAAGTCCCCTTCGAGGAGGGAGCAGTGTGAAATGGTGCGAGATGCTGACAGCGGGACACTGGAGCCAGCCAAGACGCCAGGGCTGGAAGAAGGTAGACCCAGGCACTGTGCATGCACGACCGGTGATCTGTGGCTGTCAGCTTCTCAAGGTCCTCACACTTGGCAGCCACTGCTCCCTGCCCCGTCTGTGCAGACACAGAGGGAGGTGCCAGAAACACTCCCCATCCTGGATGCGTTTCAGATGGTGAGGGGAAGGCGAAGAGCTAGCCAGCTTATGAGCCACTGTGGTTTTCACCCAAGAATCCAGTCTGGTGCCACCTTGCCCTATACAAGAAACTTGTTTATTAAAGTAGCATCAAGTTTATAACCTATTTTCAGGCATTTGACACCGATTTTGTGGGGGTTTTTGTTTTGGAGCACAAGTCTGAAAAGGAACAGCTGAGGGAACTGGGGCAGTTTACTCTGGGGGACAGAAGGATCAGAGGGGACCTTATTGCACCTTATAACTACCTGAAAGGAGGTTGTGGTGAGGCGGGAGTTGGTCTCTTTTCTTAAGTAACAGATGATAGGACAAGAGGTAATGGCCTCAAGCTGCACCAGCGGAGGTTTAACTGGATGTTAGGAACAATTTCTTCACTGAGAGGGTGGTCAGGCTTTGGAACAGGCTGCCCAGGGCATGGAGGAGTCATCGTCCCTGGAAGTGTTCTCAAACCATGTAGATGAGGCCCTTAGTGACATAGTTTATTGGTGTCCTTGGCAGTGCTGGGGTAAAGGTTGGACTTGGTGATCTTAAAGGTCTTTTTCAACCTAGCTGATTCCATGATTCTATTTTTTCAGCTAGGAGTCAGTAATAGCATTAGATGAGGGGTTTTGGAAGTTTTCCACTCACTCTCTTGGCAATTCTGACCCTTGGCTGTTTTCTGGCTTTTTTCTGTGTTTTGCTTTGACTGTGTGCCTCGGCCAAGGGAGCATGGCAAGGTGTGTGGGTATGCTGCAGAAGCAGCTGTGACATATTAGGCTACTAATAGCTACAGGCTTTTTCTTCTTTTAAACTTAAAAAAATGTGAAAAGAAACCCAAAGTAACCTCCAAGTACCTTGAACAAAACCCTACAATTCAGTGCTTTAGTAAAGAGAGAGGAAGCTGAGCTTTTCTCCCCTGATTGCAATTTCCAATTTAAAAGTGATGGTGTCTTTTACTGTTTTCCTTTACTAGGACAGTTCTGAATATAACAAAAATTATCAACAAGATATGCTATCATTTGTAGTATTATAAATACTGGTCTAGCATGAGGTGCCCCTGCCCATGGCAGGGGGTTGGAATTAGATGATCTTGCAGTTCTTTCCAACCGAAACCATTCTATGATTCTATCTGCTACAGTGAATAAATGCAGCAAGAACTCAACAAGGAAGGTTTGGGAAGCATGCAGAAAACAGACCCCAGGAATGACAATGGTGGAAACAAATCAGCAAAATTCTATTGTGACCTACAGACCTAAAGACAAAGGAGTTACACACAGCACAATTACCCTCTCTGCTCCTCAGCAGTAGTAACCACACCACAAGGCACTGCTAACAGGCACACCTGAGAGCAGGAAGGCAACACAGCTACTTTAAGTGTGATTTATTAGAACTGTAGGACACCTCCATCCATCAGCACATCATCCCAATGCATGGATTACTTACTTTCTGTAACTGTCCCATGTCTTTTCTTGGGTTTGACACCACCAACTGCTTCTCCACTTGACAGCTTTGCTAACAATGGGCCGTACACAAATGTGCTCATTTCAAAAGATTAAAAAAGAAAAAGGTCAATAAAGGCACATTTACACTTACTGTAACATGGTTCTCATCTGGAAGGGACCCAGATCTAGCATCTTTTCCCCCATGGCCATTGCAAAAGCCCTTTTACATTCCAGCAGTAACCAACCAGTCATGTATTTCAACCATCCTCCTCTCTGAACCTGCAGGAAACACGCTGTTCTCTAAGGGGAATGCGAGGCTCTCAAGGACCCTACATAGTAATTAGGTGGATCTTTATTGGAAGGCCAGAGAGGGAACAAGGCATGCTTGTTGCTTGTTTCCTGTTTAAGCCACACACTTGGTGACAAAGGGTATTTTTCACTGCAAAGGTAGGGATAAAGGAGGCTGTCTCCGTCACTAGAAACTCTTTTATAAACCCGATCAAGATACAAGGTAAGGACCACTGGTTCTGAGAAGCAAGCTGGGATCCTTAAACCAACATGGAGCGCTCAGAGAATGTTATTGCGGATGTTATTGCCACCCAGATATAAATATGTACATGGACTATCATTTTCTTGTAACAAACAGTAAAAGCTAGCTTGGTGACAGTGAGGCAGTGCTGGAGAAAGGGGGACTTTATCACCTACCTATGACTATGTTTCCCAAGCAACCTTCTCACCAATCCGGAGCTCAGTATGATCATTAGTTCCTGCACATGGCAGCAATGAAATTGTCCCTTAAAGTAAATCATTCAGGGATTTTTATAATCTGAAATAAAATGTTCTAATATTTTTTTCCTAAGTTTTCCAGGTTTAAGGTTTTAATCTTTTATTATTTATTGTACAGCAGTTGCGAAGGGCATGATGAGAAGCCCTGTGTAAATGGCTGTCGTTGGAGGATCAGCGCGTGACAATGCTGCATGTAAGAAATTAATGATTCCTTTTCTTTTCCTTATTTTCTTTATTCTATTCCTGATTTCTTTATTATTCCTTATTCTCTCTGAGGGTTTTCAAACACACGCAATACCTGTAAGAGTAAAACAAAACAAACTAAGCTGCACTGTGGCTCCTGCATATTTTCCTACCCTGTGGCTGAAGTTGCTGATAAATATTCCCTAGAAATGGTACTGGAGGAGGAGAAGGACACATATATTTTCTTTTCTTCCTTCCCACTCAGATCATCAAATTCACAAGACGACAATTTCCTCCTGTTTGAGATGCAGAGTATTCCCCTATTTTTGTGCTGTCTAGGATTTATTGCTCTGTTTAACTATTGCAGACACAATTTAACCTGTGCTGTCTTTACCTCTGGTTCCACTAGGGCCTGAATGGACAAAATACTGGTCATTCTCTTATCTGTGGGCTTAAAAATAATCCTCTTTCAGTAGAAAAATACATCAAATATCTCATTAGACCAACAGCACTAGCAGGCACAATCCATCTTAGAGTATCAAAAAATTTATGTTACGTGTCTTTCTACCTAAGTTCCCTGACACCTGAAACTCAGAGAGGGAATGTTCTGGTGTGAGTCCATTGCTGAACTGATAGTCCTATAGCTCCAGAGCTTGCTTTGAGGGCTTTGTCCTGCTCCAATCAACCAGGCTTGGGCAGGAGTAAGGTAAGAGCTACGTACAGAGGTCTTCTCAGCTACTGCAGCACCTGACTTGGGTATTATGGTTTGTGACTAAAACATATCAGATTCGGCCCTTTATTTCTAGGTATCACATTTTTATTCATGTAGCCCTTCTTGTCCTGTGTTTCACATGAGATGTACAATGCCATGTAGGACAGGCTCTCCTTGCTACATCTTGTTGTACTTGATTTTATAAAGCAACTATAATACCTTGGTGGCTCAATCATATAAAAACACTCATAAAAGTAACCTGCTTCTCAAGAGCAGCTCACACAACTAAGTGCTTGCAGGACCTGTCCCACTGTGGCTTTTAGATCTTTCTGGGTAAACCCCATCCTCAAAGGAAGGCAGCCTGAAGCTCCTCCGTGCTTCTCTGTTCTGTGTCCTTCACAACTTTTTTTATCTGCTTGACTGTATGTCCTACATTAGGACCAATTCCATACAGCAGTGAGGACATATAATTCATCCCAAATGATCAAGGATAATTGTATGCTTAAAGAGCAATATGCAGAGGTTCTCCTACAGATAATTAAGGAGAAAGCTTACAGTTCACCCATGTGGGAAGTTAGCCAGGAAGTGCAGACATTCTTTGGGAATTCATCCATTATTTATAATCTGCAGTGTCTTGTCAAAAACCTTAAATGAGAAGTTAAAGCTTTAACACATTCTGCAGCATACTGCCAGGCCATCACCTCCCATTAGTTTTTAACTAACACTCCCACTGGGCCAGATCCATCACAAGGTTTCCTGGCACCTGCCTCAGCTCTCTGGACCTTGGCTCAAGGAAGCTCTGCATCGGCGCCATCACCACCCCAAACCTGGAGTTGTGCCAGATGTGTGTGAACACAAGAGGGGGCCTTGCACTGGGTATCAACCTCCCATGAATTTTACCACTACTGGGCAAGGACCTTGCCAAGCACTGGAGCAGTTGATAGCCAGACAGCTGCTTACGGCCAGCATAGAGTCATAGAATCACAGAGTCACAAATGGTTTGGGTTGGAAAGGACCTTAAGATCATCCAGTTCCAGCTCCCTGCCATGGGCAGTGTCATGGTTTAAGTCCAGCTGTAACTCAGAAAAACTGCACAGTCTCTGTAGTCTCCCCTCCCCTTCCTCTCCCCCACTTCCAAAGGGATGGGGAGGAGAATCGAAAGAATGTAACTCCCATGGGTTGAGATAAGAACAGTCCAGTAACTGAGGTGGAACACAAACCACTGCTGCTACCACCAATAATAATAACGATGAGGGAAATAACAAGGGAAGAGAATACAACTGCTCACCACCCGATGACTCAGCCATGATCTCACCCTTCCAGGTAACTGCCCCCAGTTTCTATACTGGGCATGATGTGCTATGGTATGGAATACCTCTTTGGTTAGTTTGGGTCAGGTGTCCTGTCTCTGCTTCCTCCCGGCTTCCCTTCCTCCCTGGCAGAGCATGAGGCTCAGAAAGTCCTTGGTCAGAGTAAACATTACTGCAACAACTGAAATCATCGGTGTTATCAGTGCTGTTCCCAGGCTGAAAGTCAAAACCACAGCACTGCACCAGTTAGTAAGAAGGAGAAAAAATGACTGCTACTGCTGAACCCAGGACAGGCAGGAACACCTCACACTAGACCATGCCACCCAAGGATCTGTCCAACCTGGCCTTGAACACTGCCAGGGATGGAGCATTCACCACTTCTTTGGGCAACCTGTGCCAGTGTCTCACCACCCTCACAGTAAAGAACTTCTTCCTTGTATCTAACCTGAACTTCCCCTGTCTAAGTTTAAACCCATTACCTCTTTTCTTATTGCTACAGTCCCTGATGAAGAGTTCCTCTTCAGCATCTGTATGGGCCCCCTTCAGATATTGGAAGGCTGCTCTGAGGTCTCCACGCAGCCTTCTCTTCACCAGGCGGAACAGCCCCAGTTTTCTCAGCCAGCCTGTACTGGAGGTGCTCCCATATGAAGTCACAGTCCTACATATCCAACTGAACTGGTGACTCTCCAACCCATATACCACTGGTGACAACACAGTGTGTTAGTACTGCAATGCTGCCATTTGTTTCCCTTTGGAAACAACCTCCCATTTGACCTCTTTGCATTAAAAATGTGCAATAACACCAGGGCGCCATTTCCCCTGCAGAAGGATCCTACAGTATTTCAATTAAAATATCTCATATTTTAGACCTTTCTTTCTTTTGCTGGACACCCCTATACTTCCATTCAGAGCTGAGGCACAAAACCCAATTAGCTATTAATTGAGGCATGTTAAAATTCATTAACTCTGCTTGTGAAGCTTAAGCTATAATTAACTGTCTTCCCAGGCTTTTGTTCTTTAATCTCCAGGTAGAAGGAGCCCCTGTTACTCAGTAAGCTGAGGCACAACCCCACCAGCTCTCTAGCAGGCTGGAGTGACAACATGACACTTGCACCAGTGATGACTTCCCATATTAATGCTATTGTCCCATTAGCTCCTGATGACTCTGTGCTATGAGTGAACTCGAGCATGTTTTGAAACAATGGGAGCACGAAAAAACCTGATGGAAATATCTCAAACAAGCCTCCTGTCCTACAGTCTTGTACTGCACACAGTTCCTGCCTTCCAGCTTTGCCTCTGCAGCCAGTTTCATTTTAAAGAGCTGCTGAAAAAGCAGCTCGAGGCAAATTCTAGTTTCACATATGGAACAACATGAAGACAACCTTTATTTTAAAGCAAAATGAAAGCAGGAATTTACTTACATGTCAAATTCCAAGGCTTAATATGGCAGCACTGGCTCTGGCATTTACATACGTTTCTGCTGCATCTCCTCTTATTCACTATATGGATGCCCAGCATAAGGAGGAAATCAGATGAAATCTAACCTACAGAAAAACTGCCTTTTCCCAAATGGAACTGCTCTTGGGGTGGAATTACAAGAACAGCTCAATGAAACTGACTTCCTGCTACTAGCATGAACAGCCTTGGGCACTATGGAAATATTTTGGACTTTAACTTGGAGATGGTAAATTCTGTATCTATAAGTAGTATCAGTGAAAGAAGAACGTAAGAAAATGGAGTAACTGAAAAGAAAAAGGGGATTCCTTGTGCTTCCCATCCAGGGGACGGGGCAGGTCAGAAAAGGAGGCAATAGAGCCAGGACTCTGTTCCCACTCCTTCCTCTGCCCCCCTCATTTCCACAATGTGCCAGCCTACACATTGGAGCTGGCACAGAGGGAAGGCAGCTGGTGCCAGGAAACAAGTCTGGTGCAGATTATTTCCCTGCTGGAGGAATGAGGAAGCTGTAGAGACACTGGGAGTTGCAATATGGTCACTAACCCCACTCCTGATGCAATGTAATCACGTGCTGTTGCTGCTCACTGGCTGAACCTTCTGCAGGAGCAAGGAACAGCGAGACCATATGACTGATGCTCCCAAGCTCCAGCAAAGCTTCTGGAGTAACATGAATATCTGCATGAGCTCCATGAGCTCATCCAGTTGCAAGTGCACTCAAGATAATCTGGAGACAGTTGGGGGAGGGACCATTTCCTGCTTATGAAGCCAGAAGTAGCACGAGCAAAGGAAAATGAAGCTGGACATCACAGAACAGTCAAAACTCAATTCAGTGTTTGCAGCACCCTGTGTGCTCACAAACCGTTGTAGGTGAGGCCCTCAGTAGCACGGTTTAGTGGTGGCCTTGGCAGTGCTGGGACTTGATGGTTGGACTCAGTGATCTTAAAGGTCTTTTCCAACCTGGTTTATTCTATGATTCTGTATGCGCACTGTAATTTGCCATGGTATTTCACTTACAGAACACGTGGACGCCATGTATCTGCCCACACAGATGGTCTTCAAAAAGCTCTGTGCACCTCTGTCATGGTAGGGCATCAGCCACTGCAACTATACCTTTGCGGGGTGGAACCCATTAGTACATTAGTCTCTGGAGCCAGCTCCATCAGACATCAGCTTTCCCATACACTGCTCCCTGCCTTTCTCTCTCTGGGGCTGGTGAGCTCACGCCATGGATCCTCGGAGGACACTTTGCCCGCTGCTCATCTCTAGAGGGCGGAAGGACAAGCAGAAGTTTCAGACCCCATGGAAAGGCTGTCTAAAGGCACCATTTGGACAGAGACTGTCTGTCAGGCAAAGCCAGCATGGTGTGCTGCTTATTTGTCTTGCCAACTGACTGAGCAGCAGCACTGATGGATTCATTTTTCGGTGTGGAGGAGCCAGGGAAGCAAACAGGGCTTCTGTTAAAGCCCAGGAAAAAAAATTGCTGTGACCTTGCACAATTTTTTACATGCCTCCATATCAATCATGCACATCCTGTCCTCGTAAGCTGGAAAAGTAGCTCTAATACTAATATTGATGATGCTGTCAAGCCTTCACAATAGGTGCCTGACAGCACCAATGTAAGCCAGAGATACGGATAGTTTGGGCAATCAATAGCTTGAGAAAAGTCTCATCTGGAAACCGCCATTCAGTGTAAGTGCAGAAAAGACTATGAAATGCTTTTCCTCCTTCTTTTTCTAATCCTGGAAGGATGATCAGGACAGCCACCTACCTTGAACTCCACTAGCAAGATACTTGTTTTCGCAAGAGAGGACCAGAACAACTAAGCATTGTTGGGTACCAAGGAGCACCAGGAGTTGAAGATTTGCAGCTCTCTGGAGTGAGAAGAGCTGAAAAGAAAGTAGAAGATGGCAGCTGTCCTGGTGGATGTCCACCTTCGAGCCTAGGAATGCTGAGGTGAGCTGGCTTGCCACTGCTGGGCTGTAAGCTTAGAGCTCACCCCACCAAGAAGCCCGTCTCCGCTCTAAATCCAGGTGTCTTCATTACTCTATCAAAATATTAATTGCCTTGTTAGAAGATCAATGTTTGTTTTGCTAAGTGCAATGAATAATGCAAACAGTATTGCCTAAAATCATGACTATGTTATTTAGATCAGAGCTGAGAGCCACTCTCTAATCCTGTGCCAAAACTGGAAGAAAATGAAATGTATTTTGAGCTGGCAAAATGCAACAACTACAGAGGCACAGAGAATGAACCCCTTTGTTTATCAACAAAACCCAGCAAGCCAACAGCAGCACCAAACACTCCACTTCTCCCTCTGCAGCCAGTATCCTGCAGAGGCTGAGGAATGCTAGTTTCCAGAAAGAAAGAAGTTTTCTGTTTTGCTTCTCTCTGAAAGCAGTGACCCAAAACCTCTATCATTAGTAATAATAATTAAAAGGTGCAGTAAGAGGGAGTGTATGGATGACTGTCACTAAAAGAAACATTCTCATTAATTTATTACAGAGTTTTTAGCTTGGTTTCATTAGGACATGCCTGTTGGAGGCCATTTAGGGCTCTGGGGATGTTCCTGTACTTGAGGCTCCCTCAGTGTTTTCAGGAAGAAGGAAGACAAGAAAGATCTACTGGCTGGCTTGCAGTTGTGCCTGTGCAGGCAGGAAGTTATCCTTTTGCAAGTCTTCTAGACAAGAAGTCAGCGACCTGACCCATTGTGCAGCCACCTCCATACCATCCTCTGACATTTCCAGTCTCACAAAAATACCAGTGTGCCCCTGAAGAGGGGAGACATCAGGCTGTCTTGAAAGCAGCCTTCTTTCCGTGGCATCTGGATACCTCAATCCTTTGTACTACCTGAATCCTTTGCAACTATTGGTCTGTCTGATTTCTCCGGTTGCTCCTTACCCAGGACAGGCCCAAAAGAAGAAGGAAATGCTTCTGGCAGATCCCTTGGCTCCATAAGGGTGGTTCCACAGACAGGCATATGAAGTTAAGGGGAAAGAATTTAAGAGTTGGAAATTAAGTTTTTCTAATGAACTTTCAGGTATGCTCTGAAATACATAAGAGTCTTGCAATATTTAAAGGGTGCCTATAAGAAAGCTGGAGAGAGACTTTTGACAAGGGCTTGCAGGGACAGAACAAGGGGAAATGACTTTAAACTGACAGAGGGGTGATTGAGATTAGACATTAGGAAGGAGTTCTTCCCTGTGAAGGCAGTGAGACACTGGCACAGGTTGTCCAGAGAAGCTGTTGGTTGCCCCATCCCTGGCAGTGTTTAAGGCCAGGTAGGACAGGGCTTGGAGCAACCTGGTCTATCGGAAGGTGTCCCTGCCCATGGCAGAGGGTTGGAACTGGATGAGCTTTAAGATCCTTTCCAACTCAAACCATTCTATATATGTCAAAAGAAGTTGTGTGCGATTTTCTTTAATTTCTTAGCACACATACTCCGTGACCTGCCTTTGCTTTCATGTGGTGAGCAGCAGGCTTTGCTCCTATCCACACTTCTCTTCTAATGGTACTCAAGGCTCAGGTCTTTCATCAGATACCATCCACACGGCATTATCAGGGTTAATGGTAATGCCACAGGGCATTCACCGGGGTAAATCACCCTGGATGGTTAACATAAATTAACCTAGGCTGATAAACACAGGAATCTGCTCAAGCCCCACTCTGCAGAGATTGATTCCTGCCTCCCTTTGGCCTGGCACAGTGTCACTGCACCCAGACATTTGCTTGTGTTCCCAACTACCTCAAGCTAACATTCACCATGCAACTAAGAAGCTTATACAGTAAGGAATCTTTCATTAATTTAAAGTACTATCTAATGCACACATTTCCATTTCATCAGAGTGAAAGTACCACCAGTCTTCCAAGTGCATGCAGTCACCCACATTTTAAATAGCAAAATAAACAGCGAAGACTCATGTATCCCAGATTACTGTACATCTAAAGTATTCTACTTCAACCACTAACAACTGTAATAGCATGATTTTTTTCATACCCAAAGATCATTGTCATTATCAGGCTAAAAATGCTGGGTAGAAAACTAGGACGAATCTTTGGGGAAAGGCAGAGGGTTGCTCCAGGCTGGTATAACCACATCTCACTAGCACACCATCGCTGTTACTGGGATGTTTATGGAAGAGTGTTTGGAGCTGTTCTAAAGCTCTGGGGTGTAGGGTCTACCTACTCACTGACCTGATGCCAGCAAATACATGGAGCCCTTGACACCTGACCTGTAGCACAAGCTAAACAGATTTATGGAAGCAAACGAGGTCCTGATATTGCAAGTTTCCCCATAGAGCAAAGACAGAAATATCACATCTGAAGAGAGCTTACAAGGATGCTGGAGAGGGACTCTTCATCATGGACTGTAGTGATAAGACAAGGGGTGATGGGTTTAAACTGAAACAGGGGAAGTTCAGGTTAGATATAAGGAAGAAGTTCTTTACTGTGAGGGTGATGAGGCACTGGCACGGGTTGTCCAAAGAAGTGGTGAATGCTCCATCCCTGGCAGTGTTCAAGGCCAGGTTGGACAGAGCCTTGGGCAGCATGATCTAGTGTGAGGCATCTCTGCCCATGGCAGGGGCTTGGAAGTAGATGACCTTAAGGTCCTTTCCAACCCAAACTGCTCTGTGATTCTAAGCCAACACTGTGGCCCCAGCTTGCAGCAAACAGCTCTGGCAGTTGGGCACCTGTAGCTCCAGGGCCAGGCAAGAAATTCATGTTTTATGACTAGAATCTAAAGCCAATTTTATTGGAAGCTTTTATGTTTGTAGGTTTGAGTAGTTTTTATAGAGAGGGGTTCTGAAAACTGCCATAAAATTTTGCCTTGGGGGTTATGATTACATTTGTATCTTTCCCAAACTTATATAAATAAAGACGACAGTTTTTACTGTGGAAGCTTAAAAGGTTAGAGTAGTATTTGGTCTGTGATGAACCTTTTATAGATATGATGTTGTAAGAATTTATTCTTAAATATCAATAAAAAAATTCAACAGCATTTCTGATAAAGCAACAGTGATTAGAAAAGAGCTGTCGAGGAGGTGGTGGCATTGCTAGTGGCTTCCTTTCTCCTAAAATAACCCCTTGTTACATTTTGATCACTGGAAACAGTTAAATGATTTGCATTCTATCAGAGGAGAAACTTTTCCAGTGACAATGCATTGTGGTGTCCTATTGTGAGATTCATCTCTCTCCTGATTTTGTGATGCAACCCCCCTTTACGAGGAACTGGCAGCTCATGCAATTATGTATTTTCTCATTATTCTTTATGCTTTTGGGAAGAGAAAACAAGAAATGCTACTTGTGTTTAAAGTAGCACATGCCAGGCTAAGAATATGGAAGGTCTCTGTGCCTTTGGCCCCATGACAGTGCTGAAGTCTCACTAACAAGCCCTGCAGCTCCTGCTTGTACCCTGGTTTCTTGCTGATGCTTTTGAATGCCCTGTGGTTCTTACGTCTGCCCTTTGCCCAGTGTTGAGCTTACTTTAAGTTCTTGCCTGTAGAACAGCCCTGTGTGACTCAGAACATTAAAGAATCAGTTGTACCACAAGAAAACTCCTCCCATTCCTCACAGGAAAGGGTCATCCTGTAGAAAGGGGACAAGTCAGGAGCTGCAGAGATCCTGGTCCCTCTGAAAAGCCACCAGGGTCCCTGCTCCTCCTAGCTCCTCCATCCTTCTCATCCCTCTTTCTCATTCCCCTTTCCCCATCCATCCAAGCATACCCATTGACAATTCCTCCCCAACATTCATCAGTGAAAGGAGCACAAAAGACAAATACAGATAGAGAGCCACTTTATACTGGTTAAAATGGGCACTGAAACTTGTCTCTGGGGAGAGAGGCAAACCACAGTGGTGGGGCTCTTGAGCAGAATTAACACACTTGCAAACATGGAACAGACTGTGTGTAAAGTGAACACTTGAACACTGGAAAACAGTGAGGATTGAACCTGCTCTCTTTCCTAAAGCAAAACCATATTAGGATTTCAAATTTCAATCAAAAGCAGGGATCAAATTTCAATCAAAACAGCTATAATCTCATTTGTTGCAGATAGGATGACTAATTAGTGAGGAAAGCTCCCTTAAAGCACGCACAGAACACAGCGTGTGGCACCGCGGGGCTTCGAGAGCTGTATCAGCACGGGAACACCCCACTCATCCCAGCATCCATGAACGTGTTCCAGAGGAGTCAGGCAGATTAAACCCTGCCCAAGGCCCTAGTGGAGTTACCTGGTCTTGACCAGCATCAGAACAAAACCTTTTGCCCACAAAGTCGTTAACAGAGAACAAGCTGGAAACCTTTGTTCAAAAATTATACATATTCAAACAAATACTAACAATGAATTAGTGCTATGTGCAATTGGCAATAGACACGAGGTAAAATTAAAGTATCCAAAATTACACAGCACATCAAAACCACAGAGTGAGGCAGGAAAAAAAAAACCCCTTTAAAATTTATTTATTTTAAAAATCTCCCCCTCAGTTACCTTAATTTTCTCGCTGAAATGACGCTGAAAGCAGAATCATGTGCTCAGCCATCAAGAAAACGTGGATTTCACGCAATGCCATTTGGAATCCCAATATCTGCATCTGCTTACAGTACTCTGTTCAGGCTTTATAATAATCACCCTTTCATCTGGCCCACTCTTGCCCTGTACATAAGATCTGATATCTTACTTTACCTTAAAAAATTCTTCTCAGTTGTGCCTTGTACAGCAGGGTGGTCATGTCAGGCTGTGCCAGGTCCTTAGGGATGGGCCTGAGGTGCTGGAATAGCCCTGAAAAACTGATGTGCAGGCTTGAGCTGACATCTCATGATCAAAACCTCTCACTCAGTGACAAACATAGCTGCGCTTCAGCCTTTGGTGCTAATTAGAGTAATCAATTTTGAGCCGCTGAGGGCAGTATGAAAGTTCTCTTTCCACATTTCCAGTAGTGTCCATCCCTTTCTCTCTATCTTTCCATACCTTATGCCAGGGTTTCCTGGAAGAGAAGGCCTGAAGAAACCAACCTGTGCTCTGCTGTGTATTTGCAGACTGCCTCCAGGCACTGTGCTGATACAACCAATACATACCAGAGCATTTTGTGACTGGTGACTGTCTTTCAAGTAATTAATTAGCATTCACATCCTACAAAACACTTCCACATATGCCTGAGCCCCACTGACACCCAAGCTAAACATTTGCTGAAGCACTTGGTCAAATAAAGATTCTCCCAAAGCTTTATGTTGAATTCAGAAGTGATTCAATAGGGAAAGCTACTGCGGAGGTGCCCATTTAAAACACAGCCACCTAGAAAAACAGTTTCTTTAGAGCAATTAAAAGTTATGAGACTTTAGAACAGCAAATCCATTATTATTTTCCCTCTTTCCCTTAGGAGGAACTAAGGCCTTACTAAAACTGTGGTATCTGCATCAACTTATATCACTGTGGACTGGGATAAGTAAGAGGCTGCAGGCACCCCTTACGGATTTGTCCTTACAGAGGTTTCTTTCTTTTCCTTCTTTACTTCCAACAGGACATTCCTTCTGTTTCTGAACCCCAGCAAAGAGTCACTGCAGCATGTGCGTTTAGTTTGAGAATCACCACCCGCATAGCAAGCAAGGAAAAGGAAAGGCTGACATCTAAAAAACTCAGACAAACTTCCGTGACTATTGCCCTAAGTATTACCAAGGGAGTTACAAATAATGTTTTTTGTTAAGAACTTTACCCTGTGCTCAGTATTTCTGGGTGAAGGAAAAAAAGTTTAAATCATCATGTAATTCACTTGTTATGAATTGCCTCTTTAGGTCTTGCCACAGTTACTAACACCCAATTGTTTGAACATAAGGCTCTTTTAAAGAGTCACTGAAAATGACACAAAGTCCCATCCCATGTCAAAATAACAAAATAGAAATGGCAAAGCAAAGAAATTTGGGCTGGAAATTGCCACCTTGATCAGTAGCATTTTTCCAAGCAGGTGTCTGTGGCAGAAGAAGCTATTTCAGCTTGTCCTCCTAAGGACTTCTTTTTCCCTTGGGCAACATGGTCCTTGCCCATGGCAGGGGGTTGGATGATCTTGGGTCCCTTCCAATCCAAACAATTCTATGATTCTATTCCAGCACAAGTGAATATGCTCCACGTTGGAAGGATACAAAGGAATGTCCTAGAGGAGTTATGGGGTTCAAGGAGCCCCCAAACCCTTTTGCTCCTTACACTATCCCTGCTTCATTTCAGAGTTATTTCCTCCGCCATAATCAGACCAATGAAGCATACACTGGGGTATAAAGCTACTATGAGGCACAATCGTGCAGCAGAGACCCCTTCATTTGCAGGAAGCTGTTGGGATCACAGTGGTCCCAGCCCAGCTGTTAGGCAACCCTGGTCTCATTCCCCCACACAGAGTGTGGAGACAAGGTGTTGAAAGCTTCAGGGAGGACTTTTTGCTAGCATATTTCTATTGTTACAGGTTGGCATCTCCAAAGAGCAAGGAGAGGGTGCCAAGTTTATTACTGCCCAAGTTCTATGATTTACAGCCTGCCTGACTGAAGGCTGAAAACACAGCAATTTTGCAGGGTAATCCTGGGAAGTAACCGTCCTGCAGCACCAATTATTAAAACCACTAGCACACATTAAAGCTATAAAGATTAAAAAGATAGCACACTTGCCATGAAATATGAATGAAATCATGTAATATGCATTACATACCCACGCAACAGCCAGCCGCGGGTGCTTCGGCACAGCTCTGAGGAAGCGCAGTAAGCCCCAGGTCTCCCATCAGCCTGCATTTGCCAGAGCCCAGGAATTGTCATGCAGAATAAACACAGATGTGTTCCAAGCCCTGACTACAGCTTCCAGGCGATGGCAAGGAAAAGAGATTGCGTTAAGGAAAGTGCCTCTCAGTGCAAGTCCCTGCACAAGGCTGGAACTGGAAAACATCCTGTTGCTGCTGTTCATTTGGTTTTCTGTTCTTCAACCATGTCCTGGACTGCATCAAAAGGGAATGTGACCAGCAGGTTGAGGGAGGGGATCCTGCCCCTCTACTCTGCTCTCATGAGACTCCACTTGGATGGAGTATTGTGCACAGTTCTGGTGTCCTCAGCATAAGAAGGACATGGAGCCATTGGAACAAGTCCAGAGGAGGGCCATGAGGATGATCATGGGACTGGAGCACCTCCCGTATGAAGACAGGCTGAGAAAGTTGGGGCTGTTCAGTCTGGGGAAAAGAAGTGGTGTGGAGACCTCATAGCAGCCTTCCAGTATCTGAAGGGGGCGTACAAGGATTCTGGAGAGGGACTCTTCATCAGGGACTGTACTGATAGGAAAAGGTGTAATGGTTCAAACTGAAACAGGGGAAATTCGGGTTAGATATAAGGAAGAAGTTCTCTACTGTGAGTGTGGTGAGGCCCTGGCACAGGTGCCCCAAAGAAGTGGTGAATGCTCCATCCTTGGCAGTGTTCAAGGTCACATTGGTTAGAACCTTGGGTGACATGGTATAGTGTGAGGCATCCCTACCGATGGCAGGGGGTTGGAAGTAGATGATTTTAAGGTTCTTGCCAACCCCTGCCTGTGATTCTATAATTCTTTGTGGGGTTTCCTCACTGCTGTGTCTTGAACCCTACTCAAATGAATCCACGTGCTGATGGGCTTGGCACACTTTTGTGACACAGGCACTCTGCTCATGTTTCACAAAGGCCAGAGTTTATTACCAACCCAGGCCTTGCTGGGCTTTTTTATTACAGTTGTTCCCCTCTTCTTCTTCATTCTTTCCCTTGAGCAGTGAATCATTTTCTCTCATGCCACACATAGGAACATCTCTCAGTTTCTCTAACTACTGTATGCCACTCACCACAGCACTGCCCAGGCATGCACGCACCCGTACCATCATATGCCCCCATGCACAAAGGCATCTCTCAACAAATAATTCCCAGTTTTAATATTTTTCTAGATAAAAGTATGGTCAGTGTTTCCTGATCGAGCTGGGATCTGTCTTGGACAGGAATAAAGATCAACTGAAATTGAGGCCTAGATGAGATGCAGTTCTGAATCCAGATGAAGGAAGGTCATGTGAAGATGCTTCAATGAAGTGCTGAAGGCAGAGAGCAACAAAAAGTGGAAGTTTTGTCTACCTTGCTTCAGAAATAGCAAGCAGAATGGAATGAATCCTACTGAACACAGAAATCCAGCCAGGTCACTTACACAATGAGGAACCTGTCTGACTCACCACAAACTATCTGCAGCTCCCTAAGAAGCAAACCCTGTAAGCCCCAGTTTCTTCACCCAAGTTCTATGAGTCAAAAGGCCACTTCTGCCTGGGATTCCAAAAAGACCCTAATACAGTTTAAAACCTCCCTCAATCTGGGTAGGGGTTGCAAACCTGTGTCCTACAAGAATGCTTTTAATAGCCTACTGCAGGAGTAGTGCTTTCCTCAAGACAGTTCTGGTTTTGCTGCATTTGGCTTCCTGAATTACTAAAAGCCTGGGAGAACACAAGAGTGAGCTACATAGGCACTTAACACTTGGAAGAGAAGCATAAGGAAAGATTAATTGCTATCTTCCAAACCCATGGCCTTGGCAGAGGTCAAAGAAACCCTTCCTCATCAACATCCCTTCTGGAAAGGAGGCCCTTCCACATGGAGTGAGGTAGCACCACTCTATCAGAGGAGTCCCTTAGAAAACTCCATGAAGCTTGGACTCAGCCAAGCTAGGACAGTGTTTTCTAAGGTTGCTGCCAATAAGATACTGTCTTTACTGTTTTGACTGAAGTCAGCAGTGAAATTGGCACTGGCATAGTCTCACTTACCTATCAAAGTAAACCCAAACATTTTCTTACAGAAAACTTAAATGTGTTTATGTTTTCATCAAGACACTATTTCAAACATGGCATCTATAGAAATGCTAACCAATAGCCCTAAGGTTAGGGCTAAACCTAAGGGGATGGAAAGACAAAGAAAGAAATTCAGTTTGCAAGTTTGCAAAGGAAACGACATCAACTTCTTATATGAAATCCTTCCTTTTTTGATTTACCTCTTTATTGAGACATATAAAGAAGCTGCCTTCTCTCAAGTTCTTACCAGACAGGAAGGTAAGGGGGATACCTTACTGACTGCCCCATCAGCAAAGGCAGATCCACTTCTACTATGCTGTGATGCTCCCTTGAAAGCTAAACCAGTTTCCTCTTGCACCAAACCCAAACCAGATTATGCTAGTATATGAAAAGCACGTGCAGTGGTTGCAGACTACATGTGTCCTAGCAACCTCCTCATTACCTGCCTATGTTAAGTTGTTGGTGGTGGTGGTGTTGCCATGATTCCTTACATGGGGTCCAGGCAAGGCCCTGGGAATGCATCCAAAGCAGACAGTTCTTGCAAAGAAGAACTTCTGGTTTGAGATGACACACTATTGCAGACATACACAAGGTAAACCCACTGAACTTATCTCAATTTGTCTGTTTCCTGCCACTATTGGCCACCCCTTAGCCACACAACCCCATCCCTGTGTTTTCCACGTTCCTGCTTCAGCTAAGACCGCAGGACAGAACTGCTCATTGTCTTCTAGTATCTTCTTTCAGAGTTTATATTTGGTGCATTGCTGCCTCCTTGATTTACTGACCCTTTACTTAGAATCTCTCAGGATCTGCAAATTCAAGTGGTCCAAGATGCTCTTCACAGTCATGCCTCCCAAACACTAACACATTCTACCATCATACGAATGGTATGAGGTGATATTAGGTCTGTTTCTCTAGAGAGCGGGATCTGAAGCAAGTACAGTGAAAAAGCCCATTACTTTTAAATACCCTATCAGAGATGACAAAACTTCTCCATTTTTATATGGTTAGTATTATTTAGCTGAGAAGAAAAATCTCCCTTTACAAGCATTTTCTAGGCTATTCCTAAAGCTGAAGCAACTCTTGCTTTGGCAATAAGCTTCATCAGGCCAGCTGAGGCTGGGCATTCCTCAGTTCTTCAACTCAACTCTGTTGATCCGTTTTACACCAGCTGTAATGTGGCTTCTTGGTCTTTGTTTTTAATTGCCAGCTAAACATAATTCTACAGATGTGTACTTTGGACTTGCTTCTACTAATCCCTTTAGCTTTGAAATGGCCAATGGAAGAAGAAAAGGCAAGTGGTAGTCAGCATGTTCATACAACAGCCATGCCCAACCAACTCACGCATGGCACAATGTTAGGGAGGACTTCCCCAAGGTCCACGGCACTGTTGCTCATTTTAGAAGGCACCAGCCAGCTCCCATTCTCTTCTCACAGAGGGAATTGCAGCCAGCAGCTTGATTTTCTGACAGAACTGTACAAACAGATAAAACAGGGTCACCTCCCATTCTCAGAATTCAACATTCATGACCAGCTGTTTCAGCTGGACTGATACCAGTGCATCGTGCACCAGACAGGGTGAGGTGGGACCCTTCTCACTACAGAAGACAGAAAAAGGGTAAAGGGAAAGAAAAGAATGGGATTCCAGGAGTATTTCTTTTGCAGCCCTGTCAAGCAGAGAAGTCTGGAACCCACAGTGTTAACGTGTATAAGCTGCCTCGACAGGGGAATATATACTGTTAAATCTTGGGAGTTATTTAAAATGCCAGTGAGTATAATAGCAGTGCTCTGAAATAACCATTTCATCTGCCTACATTACTCTAAAATTAATGAATAATGAAGCGATGCCCTTCACATTCTCTTCCCTTTCCATTCCAAGATATATTGATCAGATGACATTTATTTAAGTTTGGGATAATGTATTAATTTCAAGATAATTATTCAATATACTTTTGTCACTGTTGATATGCTTCAATGTCATACAGGGGCCAGGGGATGAATAAACTGTTATCTGACATTGCTGGACAGGGTGCTAGAAATAAATGCAATTTTTCTCCTTGAGAATCACTGCCTTAGTTTTCCCTTTTCTTCTCCCGTCACACACACCACCACCCCACCCCACCCCCCCCATCAAAGGGGAGGGAGCATTGAGGAAGCTGTGCTGATGGAACAGAGACAGCTGAGTGGGGGTGGAGGGAGAGGGAATGCAGGGGGATGAACTGCTCTTGCCTTGTCACAGGGGTCAGCCTGATACTTAGCAAAGCTGACAGAGCCCATCCTTAGTGCATGCCACTGCAATATTAACACTCATTTGGAGCAGATGTGGCTAAAAGCACGAAACATTGAACAAACAGCTGCCACGGATCCAGTGCCATTGCATGAGCACTTATGTTCTATTAATGCGGTGGCGTTCCTGAGGCTGGGAGGCAGGCCTCTATTCCCCACCATCCTTTGGCAGACGGGTCAAGCAGCAGTGCTATGCTCCTCATGCAGACATCATCTTTGACATCATCTTTGCTCCAGATTTATTTGCACAGAGGAATGATAGCTTTTTTTATTTATTTTAATCTTCAGTCTTTAGGTGGTCCTCCACATATCACCAAGGGAGACAGACAGCAAAATGGGACAGTAAAGGCTCAGGAATCCCAGCTCAGGTTGGGAGATATCCAGCGTAAATCTGCTGACCCACACAGGGAGGGACTCTTCATCGGGGGCTGTAGCTACAGGATAAGGGGTGATGGGTCCAAACTGAAACAGGAAAAGTTCAGGTTAGGTATAAGGAAGAAGTTCTTGACTGTGGGGGTGGTGAGGCACAGGAACAGGCTGCCCAAAGAAGTGATAAATGCTGCATCCCTGTCCATCTTCGAGGCCAGGCTGGACAGAGCCTTGGGCAACGTGATCTAGTGAGTGGGATCCCTGCCCATGGCAGGTGGTTGGAACTGGGTGATTTTAAGGTCCTTTCCAACACGAACCAGTTTGTGATTCTATGATTCTATGAAATGATGCTGTGACATAGCAGGTGACACTGGCGCTTTGAAGAGTCCTCAGGCCCTTTTTTGGTACCTCTGTCTCCCAACCAACCACAGCAACAAAAGCCGTTTGATACCTTGTGATTTAAAACGCAACAGCGAGGCAAGACTCTAAGAACTAAGACCAGGATTCTCTTGTCCTGGCATCTATCAGAGATGCTCTGAAGCACCAGAAAGCATTTTGGTGGTAGGTATCTGCCTCTTGGCAGCAAGATCTCACCTGCAGTCTTCCTTTCTTCCTTTTAAGTAACATAGCGAACCTGTGCCAGCTTTTTTGCAGTTGGCCTATGTTGAACAGGCAGATTCTTTCATGTATTTCTTTTCAGTGTTTCATTATAAAATAGAAATAAAACCCTAGGCCCCAACAGTAACACTACCCCCAAAGCCTGCAGTCAAGAGGTTGGCTTTCATATTGGTTTCTTTCAGGGGTTTGTCTTCAGCCCTTGAATAAACTGAAGAAAATCTGTATGATAAGCAAGATTAGTCTGATTGCGTCTGACATTTTAAAGCGCACCCCTTTCTTCTCAAGAGACTTCGATCCTCTGGATAACAGGACCTGTACCTGCAGAAAATAATCTTGTCATCTGCAACACTGTGTTTCAGGCTGGTATTGACGGTGCAAAGTGTCAGCAACTGATGCACAGAGCAGCAACGCTAAATAACTAGTAACACAAACTGGCTCCCTCTCGCACCAAAGATGCAGCCTGAGCTCATGAAGATCCTGCTCCTGCCCTGGCTCAGCCACCTCAACACTTACTAAAAAGGTGTCCTGGGACAAAACCAAGGCTGTTGATGAAGAGCAGAGATAAAAAAAAATGGGTGCATGGGAAATCTGCCAGCTGCAGTATTCCAGGGCACAGAAGAAGCATCTGCACTTCCACTTTGAACACTAAAAAGCTAAATCAAAGAGAATCTCCCAAGTAAAAGGTCAGTGAGTAATTCACCAAGCTGTAGCACAGTATATCACTTACTCTGCCTTGTAATAATATATGGAGGCACAGGGGAAAAAAGAGACAGAAAATCTATCCTGGTAGACATAACACCTCTGGCTACTGGGGATGAAAAGTGCATTTCTGAAAACCATTTCATGATTGAGATGGAGCAGGGAACAGAGAAAAGCTGAAGCATCTGAAAGGTGAAGATACCAAGTTAAGCAGATAGTACTGTATTTCTACGTTTGGTTGCCTGTAGCTTTACAGCAAAGCACAACTCCCTGTAACACCCAGTGGAGCATCTCCATTGAGTCGCTTGGGCTCTCCAACTTTGGAAATGTCTTAGTGGGATGGATAATGGATATAGACACAGAACTGGAAACACAAAGTGCTTAGTGGATCATTTTCCTACCTTCCTTAAATGTTCTTAGGAGTTACAGGCTGGCTGCCTCCTGTTTCTCTGTTTCCCATAATGGAATAAGCAACCTGGTTTGCTGGAATCTACCTGGAATGTTCTGCTCAAGAAACAGTACTGCAAATCTTAGATAGGCTTACAGATTTCAGATTTGTCTTACAAAGCATACAGCCCATGCCTGCTTCCTCAGGCCAGTGCTAACAAACCCATGGTGATGCTTTGCTCCTCCACCTTTATCAAAAGTTTGTCCTATTATTATTCTTAAAAGAAGCCCTGCACACTCCTATCATGTTACAGATAAAACACTACTATCAAAGCCAAAGCAATTTGCATCTATCAGCTGCAATCAGCATCACAGGCAGCGCTGCTGTGGCATCCTGGGCTTCACCTACTTCAAAGTCCATAGCAATAACCATCAGCACATTCCACAGCCAGGGCAAGAAAATGAGGGAATATTTAACCAGTGCCAAAATACCACAATGTGCCTCCTCGGCCTCAGAATTGGATGTGTCAGTTCTGAAATTGTGTGCGTTTTCAAGCCATGCAGTTCCCTGCCTGAAAAGCCATCACACAGTCCCCACTTCTACAGCAAATTGCTTCATAAATTAAAGTTAAAGGATGCAGTTACATTTCCCACTGCAATTAGGCAGTGCCTCCTGATGGACAGGAATAACATGTTCCACGCAGAGTTCCTTATTTACCAGGGAAGAAGCTGGAAAGATTTCACAAGCCACTGGATGCAAATAAAATCTGGGCGCTAACTGCAAACTGCTTTACCCATTCTGTTCCCAGTGAACCTCCTCACAGAATACCATGGTCAATGGTAGGAAGTCAGAGTAAGCAAGACTGATTTTACTGATCAAATGAGTACAGCTATATTGTCTAAGGGCCTTCTCAGATCAAAAGGAAAAGCAGAACGAAGGCAAGTAAATACATTTCTAGCAGGAGCCACCAGCACGTGTCATGGGATGGAGTCCCCTCTGAAGTGCTGAGATACACCATTCCCCACTACACACTCTTCAGATGGCTCTGGGCTGCTGGTGCAGCAAGTACCAAAACAAAGCAGGAATCATGTCAGCCAGAAAGGTCCTTATAGCTGCAGGTCTTATAGCTGCAGTGCAGAATTAATTTATTTAATAAATAATGCATAAGCAGAAAGCCACCACCAAGTTTTAGCAGAACATTTGGGAGTTCTACATTCAAACTAAATCGTTCTGAAACCTAATCCCAACTGATTTCCAGTCTGTCTCAGGCTTCTAACCTGTTCCTTTTGTTGTTGTGTTTTTCCTCTTGAAAAGCTCATCACTCCGGCTTTTGCCATTTTAACAGGGATTATTTAGTAGAGAGTTTCCAAGACTAACTTTTCAGGACACTGAAAGAACTGATTCTACACTAACTCTAGACAGCAGTAAATACCCTGTCAACCCCATGATAGGGGGTCATACCCTCCTTTACAATGCACCACAGGAAGGGATAGCGTCTAAACCTTGCACACGCTGACATCTAAGTTCTTACGTGAGGTAACCCTGATGAGATCTGACTGAGATCCAATTTAATTTCTCAACCAGGCTGTGATCTTTATTTACCTGAATGTTGATGCTGATGCTACTGTCAGGTGGAATCATTCTGCACTGAGCTTTTCCCAGTCATCCAGCAGAGAAATAACTGTAAGGGGAGGTCTTTTGTGTGTCTGTTGGGACATCACAGCCATGAGGAGCAGCTCAGGTCTAACAATGAGCATGAGCATTTTACCAGTACGCATCCTAGGACTGCATTTAGTCTCTGTACACAGTGCCCCAAAAGGATGGGGGTAACAAGCCATTCTCTTTTCCCATGTTTGCATTTGAGATGGCAAATCCCCTCAACTGGGGAAACTGCTCTATCAGTATTTATAGACAGCACAACGTTGGCATTCAGGATATTACTTGGAACACCAAGCACTGCTACAGCAATGAAGAGTACAAAACACCAAGTCAGAGGAACACAAGAATTGTGTTTTTCACACTATCTGTGTAGTTAGAGTATGAAACCCAACAATTAATGATTTCTGTGGAGGTGATAGGACAAAATAGGAGGAACTGGAAGGTTAGACTTGAAATGTAGTCATCAATCTTTTCCATTTCCCAGCAATACAAACTTGCATTTAGTTCATGAAATAAAAGTAAACCCCACAAATTACAGAGGTAGGGGTTTTTTTTATGGTTTGGGGTGATTCTGGTCAATCCAAACACCAAGCATTGAGGAATGTCTTGGGATATGGTGCTTGTCCCAGAACACCCTTGCCAACTGCCTTACTCCACACACTCCCAGGAGAGACCCTCACTCCTTCTAACTCAACACTCTC
>JANRGW010013927.1:0-10304 GCA_024733675.1 Psilopsiagon aymara
GGGGGGGGGGGGGGGGGGAAGAAGGATGAGAGAGGATGCTACCTTTTTTACATCAGAAGATTAATATTCCCTCCAAATATTGTTCCATAATTAGAAAATCAGAATAATGAAAACAGATTTTAAACTCAAGTATTCATTTAATATATAAAAATGCTATTGTATCTGCATACTGTGGAAGAGAAGTACCCTGATCTGTGTGCAAGCAGCTGAGATTGAGCAATTTACACCCATCTCTAAGACAATGTTTTTTCCCACACTAACGTCATTCTCAGATGTGTATATACATCAGGCTCTGTAGCATAGTCCCACGACTTTCCTTTTTCCTGACAAAGTCTTGAAGCTATAATAGATCTTCTAACATTAGCAGATTTTGCTGAGAAGTTCCTTTTTCTCTCTGTGCTGCATACCCACTCTTCGTTTCTCCTGCGTAATCAGGATTTATGGAATAAATACCTGGTGGTTTAACAGTCATATTCAAGAGATGCTATTAAAGGCCTTGAATTTATCTATATAGACATGTGTGTATAAATAGCTATCCAAGACAAGCATTTTTTTGTTATATCCAGGGTGTTGACAAAGGAAAAAGACATTTCTGCCCCTTTGGTAGAATTTTCTGATCTGTGGGTTCAAATTCTAGTAACGCCTCTGTGATACCACAGTCAGAACTGGTTCAGACTTTACCGATCTGAGGAAAGTGTTAAAATCTCATCTCTTGTATTTAAGACCTAATTCATAGTTTCCTGTTGTGAAGCCTTAGTTACTCCTTTCTTGTGCTTTTCCATCTTCTTCCGTTATGCTTGAGTTGTTACTAACTGCTGGTGACCTTCTGAGAAGGGCGTATGATCCTGAGCTGGAAAATTGAAGGCAAAAGAGAAGAATGAATGTAGTTGCTGAGGAAGCAGGCAGGTGGAGAGAGCATTTCTGACTTACAGGAATTTAACAGTGGAGGGGAGGAGAAGCTATTTTCTGTACTGGCTTATTTTTGCCTGGAAACAAAAGTCTGGAGAGGGAGCTGTGAGGTATGTTAAGTGAAGCAGTCAGATCCTCAGGACAGCTCCTGGTTGGTCAGTGAGATGGGTAGTTTAGTTTGTTGTGTGCTGCTTCATTGGATTGCATGAGCAGTTGCTTTCCCTGGCATGGGAAGCTACTTAGTGGTTTGAATTTTAACAGAGTGGCTATATATATAATTTTTACAAGCCATGATATAAATGAATCAAGTCAACAGCATGTATGTGGTTGTCTGGTATCTGCTTGTATTTCTGTTATTGGACATAATGCTGCTGTTAGCACTAAGAAACTAATCTTTCTCTTTTCCTACTGGATCATACCTGTTACTTAGACCAATAATTTCAATCAAAGCAACACCAAATACTGTAGGAGAAAACCTGTCAGAAACTTGTATGCAAAAGGTAAAGGGGTAAAACATCCCATTCCTTTCTGTTTAAGCTGGAATATATCTCCTCCTTGCATGGCTGACTGCAGTCCTGAATTTACAAATGGAGTATTTCTTCCTCTGTGGCTTACTGCAAATCATAGAAGCTTTGGGTGTTTTTGATAGGAATGGTTAATCTCTTTTTGAATTTGTTACAATCTTGGCACTTTCTACGGCAATGATAGCTTCTCTTTAATCACATTTTACAGATTCAGACAGACTTATTCCTTCCAAATGCAATTTGGATTGATTAATTTGGGTTAATGTGGGTTAAAAAAGAAGCCATTGTTCTTTTGTTGTGGACGAAAGCTTGGAAGAAAGGTTCTTGATCAGTCTGTAATTTAAATCAATAACTATTTTGTATACTTATTTGAATTTACCTTTTATTAACCCTGTTTCTGCAGTAAGCAATGCTACTGTCTTATCTCTGTCAAGTATCTCCAGCCAGTGCAGCAGGTACAGGCATGAGACTCCTTTAGTGCTCATGAACATCATTTTTATTCCTAAGTATATAGAGATTACTCACCTTTCACCTTCTGCCTTATGTGCTAAGCCCTTTGGAACAGTGTTTGTCTTTAGCAGGAGGTGGTTTGCCCTTTGCTGCGCACAGGGAGTCTGTACCATCATCTTCTGTGTATGCCATCCTGCTCTGATGCTTCCCTGCTGTCAGCTGGCTTTGGCACTGCAGCGTGTCAGAAGGAAGCCTAATCCTGAGCAGTGTTCTTACTCCTACAGCCTAATTTATATGGTCTGTATTGCCTGGGACAGTTTCTCATTTTGTTTGAATTGATGGTGTAAAATGTGTAACACTGTCGGTCCTGCTGTCATGTTTATTCCTCTGAGCTCTTTATGGATTCGGTATAATATTGTGCTGATTGAAAATTTTCTGTCAAAATTCAAACATTTGTGTACTTGTGTTGTGCTTTTTAATGCCTTTCCAGAAGGAGGGAAGATTTTGAACTTAAAGCAATAGCTTTTCTTTCATTAAGCAGAGCTGCCATTTAATGAAGGACAAGAAATAGTGCTTGAAAGACTGTGATTTTTGTTTTTTATATGAGAATGCTTGTAGGAAATGGAAGGAGAGATCATTGCTTGAATGTTGTTAAGATAAAACATGCGTATTTATACCTTTCTATGCTAATTTTGTTGTTCTTTCTGACGTGTGTGTTGATCGTTCCTACCAATACTGACAGGTTACTCAGTATTCTGAAATTCATTTATTATTTCATGTGACCAGTACTGATTTTTCTCCTATAAAACTGCTCTTTGGTATTTGTGAAACTGTATTCTGTTCATGGGGTGCATATACTCACATATCTGATTGTGATGTTTAGTCTAATGCAGGGCTTTTTTCTGATCTATACTGTGGTTTCATTTTGGCGGTCTGAAGTTGACAAAGAGTATCGCAGGCTATTACGGGTTAGAAGGGACCTGTAAGGATCAGTGAGAGGTGATGATGCTGCAGTACATTTTCCTCTCTCCAGGCTCCAGGCAATAAGCAGCTGGGATTTATCAGTCGGTGGAAAAGCGCTGGGGAATTTGTCATGACTGGAGAACTGAGGTGTGAAATCTTTAGGAGAGAGGCAGATGGTACTAAAACTTCTGCAAGGCCTTTGGTAGTTGACATTTTCAATGCATTTATGCAGAGGTGAGGGGGATCATGGAGCCCTGTCTCTAGTACAGTCACATAGCTGTAAAGGGAGCCTGGTTGCAAGAGATTTGGGTGTCAAGGAGACCACATGAGGTATCAGCTGAAATGTAGTCTATGAGAGCAAAGTAATTTGCATGTCACAAAGAAGAGAGCAAACGTTTCAAGGTTTGTAGCAGGGAAATACTTTGAGTTGTTGTCACTGGCTGCTTAACCCGCGGGTTGTTTTAAAGGAGTCTATGGAAGGTGACTAAAGAAAGCCAACTTCCATGGCATTCATTGAAGCTTTATTGCTGCCTCTGTGTGTGAAATATCTAAATGGATGGAGACTTCAGAAATTGTTCCAAGGAGGCGGAGAACTGCCTTCCAGAGGGATCTGCCACACACACAGCCTTCCCTCACAGCAGTCAGCATTGCTTATTTCTCTGGCTATTGCTGTCCTGCAATGTTTCTTTTCTCCATGGACCAACATAACATGTGATATTGAGGGGTATAACAGTGCCAAGGGCAACAGGGATGTAGGGCAGCAGATGCGCTCAGCTGAGCACTTGGATGGAAGGTGGGAATGGCTCAGCACGGAGCTGGCAGCAGGGTTTTAGGCTGTACCATATGCAGAGAGATACTTGCAAGGAAATAACAGAGCAAATTCAGATTCACAGCACTCCAAAGATCTATTTGTTTGCCTGTCCCTTTCTGATGCTCTTGATTGTTGCTCAGTAAGAAGTGAAGAGCCAGCTGGGAATTTCCCTGTCCCAGCACAATATCCTTCCTAATGAAGAGATCTCTCAGTACTTTTGTGGTGAATAATTTCAAGATAAACATAGAAGAGCTGAAGGATTTAAAATGGTATCCAAAATCATGCATAATGACTGGCAGGAGTTATCAATATGCTTCTAAGCTATTTCTCTTTGAAGAAATGCTGGTTTCAGTATTTTTCTACTGCTTTATTTCAATTTTCACAAGGCCACTGGATTGTAAGATACTGTCTCTCCCTCAGATTTGATTGGAATTGCCCAGAATGCTCAAAAATTACCAAGAGTGCAGGGTATATATATATGTATGTAAAATCTTCCTTTTATCAGGTGGGATATAAGGAAGTTCTGCCCTGTGAGTGTGGTGAGGCCCTGGCATAGGTTGCCCAGAGAAGTGGTAAATGCCGCATCCCTGGCAGTGTTCAAGGTCAGGCTGGACAGAGCCTTGGGTGGCATGGTTTGTGTGAGACATCGCTGCCCATGGTAGGGGTTGGAACTGGATGACCTTAAGGTCCTTTCCAACCCAAACCATTCTGTGATTCTAAGATCACATAAGCTTTACTTCTATGGGAAACTGAGCTAACTCCTTCAATAAAAACTGTGTGTGCATGAGACTCATCAGCGTAAATACACATTCTGTCTCATATTTTGATTTATTTTCCCTTTATCAGAGAGGAGCACATGACTAATAATTGTTCTTTTTTTCCCAGGTATTTGTCAGGATATCAAGTGCAGTGTAGCTGTTATGACACATTAGGTGCCAGATGCAGCTGCTGATCCTGGGAAACGGTCCCTTTAAACACTGGAATTTATGTTAATCTGAAGATCCAGTGGCAGGACGTGATACAAAATGTATCATATTTTGCATTAACTGCTTTGTATTTTGTGATGCAAGAGTTTTAATTCTATAATTCAGATGAACTATATGGATATATATTATTAGTAAGAGTGGATGGTATATATTCATTTAAAAAATGAATATAATGTCTTCAAACTTCAGTCAGTGTGAGCATATGCATAAGAGAGTTCCCATTATTAATGGTGGGTGTCATTCACTGGTGCTGCTTTGGTGTCTTTTAAGAGCTTTCCTTACATGTAGTAGTGGAAGCTGCCAGTGGGCACATGGTATTCTGTGGCAGGTGCTGGGAAGAGCTCGCAGCATGATTCCAGGCAGGTGGAAGTCTGCGTTAAGTACCCTCAACATGTCCAGAAGCATCAAGATTAATGCTGGATATTGTGTCCAACACAGTGAACGCACAGCATCCAGCAGAACTGTAGGAGCAGGCTTTTAGCAGTTATAATCTATAGGCTTGTCTCCTCCCAAGTGGAGCTTTAGTTTAGTCCCTGGATATAGGTTTTATTCTTCTGGTTTAATTTCCCTTTTAGGATTTCTCATTTCTTATGTTGAGTTTGTCTTGATCAACTGTTCAGTATTTTGCAGTATATCTGATTTTACAATAGGATTTTAAGATCTTTAGAATTTGACAGTACTTAGGATTTGATGGTAATGAAATTCCCCAGTATGTCTTGTGGTCAAACGTCATTATCCTTGCTGATGTGAGGAAGAGAGGAGTGAGGTAAGCAAGGTTGGTACTCAGCAGGTAGGAAGATTTGATTCTGCTCTACTAAGCATAATTTAGATGCGAAGCCTGATTTTTCTCCGCTGCCAAGTGCTGCTCCTCATGGAAGTACTTGCTCTAATTTTAGGCACTTCTATGCCAAAGTGCCTCAGTCTTGGAACTTGAGGCAGGATGACAGTGAATATTGTGCTATAGGACTGAAGCTTCAGGGAGGAGAGAAAAACACTGCAGCTCTTCACTAAATATATGTTGTGCAGGGGGAAGTGCATGTAAGAAGCTTTCAGTGATTGATAGCTTATACTATATTTTACGTAGTACTCAGTATTTGTGTTCATATTCATGTCCTGTTCAGTGAAGGGATGATCTGCTTCTGTCACTGACCACACGCCTTCAGCCTTCCAGAGAGGAGTGGAATCATGACAGCTGAGGTATCTTGGTCCCTCTCTCTCCTAGCTGAGGCTCATGTGCTTGGCACACACCCCTGGTTGCTGCAGTCTTTCGCCTCCATCTCTTGCACCAGCCAGGCTCAATGTCCATGTGCATGACACTATGCACCAAGAACTCACATAAATAGTTTTTTCTGATATACATGGCAAAAAGAGCGGCTGTGGTAATGGTATAGCAGTGGTGCATGGTGCCGAAATGATGCTCTACAGCAGGGGAGGCATTTGCATTCCCCTCAACAGCTCTTCTGAGGGGAAGGGTGTGATGGAGAGAGTGGATGCAACCGCTCTTTGTTGCGTTACTGTTCTGATCTCGCCTGTAGCCAGCACGGGCCTGTGCCTTGTTCTGCTTGGATGCATGGCCACAGTGGTTAAACTCTGGCAGTTTTGAGAAGTAGAAATGTGGAAATGCAGCTGCCCTGGTTGGTTAGTAATTTTTGGAAGTACGTTTGGATGTAGATGATAGATTCTTGTGCTTCTTGACAGGCTGAGAGCATTGGAGCCTGGAGAAGAGTTGTGTGGAGACCTTAGAGCAGCTCCCAGTATCTGAAGGGGGCTACAAGAATTCTGGAGAGGTCCTCTTCATCAAGGACTGCAGCAACAGGACAAGGGATGATGGGTTTAAACTGAAACAGGAGAAGTTCAGGTTAGATATAGGGAAGAAGTTCTTTCCTGTGAGGGTGCCAAGGCACTGGCACTGATTGCCCAGAGAAGCTGTGGCTGCCCCATCCCTGGCAATGTTCAATGCCAGGTTGGACACAGGGGCTTGGAGCAGCCTGCTCTAGTGGAAGGTGTCCCTGCCAATGGCGGGGGTTGTAACTGGATGAGCCTTAAGATCCCTCCCAACACAAACCATTCTGGGAGTCTATGATTCTGTGTTTCAGGCATGAATTGTTTGCAGAAGCAGCATTATAACATCTTAGCTGTCTATGTAGCATTTGGGCAAAATGAGTCAGGTGGCAGCATCTGAGTCAGCTGGGCTCCAGGAAAGTCCGTGCTTCAGTGAGCTGCTGCTGGAGGGAGAGCCCGTGGTCAGAGCTCAGCACTTCCCATCTGTTAGAAAATAAGCCCGAGTGAGTCAGGCAATAAAGTCAACACGCACTTTATATCCAATTCAGCTCGGCGTGTCTTTTGATGACAATTATAGGGGAATATTTTGCATATAAATTCATGATGTGTGACTGAATGTGTTTTATTTATGTGGTTTTTACTTGTGGTCCTCTTTTATATTTACAGAACACACAGCTCTATTTCTTCAGGGAGGATTTAATTTCCTAGTCACTTATGAGGCAATCTGTGCACAGCTATCTGACAGTAGATGTCCCTGTCTGTACCACGTGGGAGCTTTTGGAGAAGGCAAAGTGGAACAACGTACTTTGCACCTTTGCATCTCCATACCAAGTGTGTGTGTGTGTAAGCATATATAAAATAGGGTTTTGAGCTGGTCTTGTCAACATGTGTAACTGTGGCTGGATGGCTTCCAACTGGCTCAGGGTGTGTGTTGTGAATTCATTCCTGCTTGCAAAACCCCATGTATTCCTAGAATCTGTGTATTTAGGCTGACTACTGAACTAAGTAGGCTCTTGCACAGCCTCTTAAAGTACAAGAAAGCAGCATCATTTTGCTCTTTAGATGGAAGATGTTCATGTGTTCTAAGAAATAGGTAATAGAAAATAGCCAGTCATTTCTGTAGAGTCAGTGAGGATTGCATGGTTTTTGATGTGCCCATGTGCTGCAAGTGCTGGGTTTGGGTGTAGGGAAGAAGCATGGCTTTTCCTTCTTGTCCATAAACAGCAGATGTTTCCCTACCTTTTTTCATGCTGCTTTTCCAGAGGTTGTCATTATTTTACACTGGTGGAACATTGCTTGTGAAGAAAGGGCAATGTTTTTCCAAATGGGAGATGTTTAAATTGCAGTCTGTCTCCAGATGTAATATTTGTTAGCTCTCTGGATAATTAAAATTGGATCCACAGAGCTCTCTACCGCTCACCCCAGCAGGGAATTGGTGCTACTGCAAAACATTTCATCAGGAATGCAAAAAGCAACAAAACAGGATTTTGGAAAGTCTTGTCCCTGAAAACTGAGTACTATCCCTTCTTTTCCAAAGTCTCAGGGAAACATCCTACTGTATCCCTACAGGGAAGGGAAGGGGAGATGAAGGATACAGAATGCAGGCACAGAATTGCTGTTTGCAATGCAATTCTGTGACAATATGGAATAATCCATCATTTGTTGTCACCAACTATTTCAGGTGCTGCTAAATTGAAGATAAAAATATTTCTGCAGATGATAGTTTGTGACATCAGCAGTGGAATTCTTCTGTTATTTTTAGTATGGATACTTTTGTTACGGAGTTACTGGTGGCAATGGAATCTGCGTCTGTGTGCGGCTTTAGTGTTGTTGTTCTTAGTGTGATTGATAATTACAGGGTGTGAACTTCAAATGGCCTCTTTGATAAACTCAGGTCTTCTACGTTTTAACCCCCCTTTCTAAAGGGCCACAGAAGCACCCATAGAGGAGAGCTGCAATGCTGCTCAGTTAGAATGTAGGACCAGTTCTGTGTGCCAGGTAACACGTGTGCACACATGTAACTCGGACATCAGCCACGCTTTGTGACAGGTCTACTCCCTTACTCACGAGTAAGCTGAGAACTGGCAGCTGTTAGAACAGCACATACAGATCCTGTCTGGAAACCAGAGGCCATTATTTAACCAACTTTTTCTGCATGTTGGTCTTGCAGCCGTTTGAGACATCTTCTGTGATACACAGAATAATTCTTCAGAGTAGAAAGTTCCGGCTAGAAAGAACGGTTCAAGATGTTTTAAAGATGACTTGCCCTAAGTGTCGTTTTCTAAAGGGTAGCGTTTTATTTTCTTGTGATTCCATATGAGAAATGTCAGCTTTATTAAGGTTATGCGGCTGTAAAAGAAAGGAAATGGGTATAACATGCTTGGATCCCTTTATGTTCACAGAGGGAAGAAAACCACTCATTCTTTCTTAAGGCGGAATAAATTCACTGATTTCAAACAGCGCCACAAAATACTGTGAGAAAGTCCTCTTAGGTTTTAGTGCCGTTATGAAAGTACCTGGTGTGTCTCATTGCAGCAGGCCTTTCAGTATGTCCTCGCTTTCACCCTGTTTCTTAATCAACTTGTACCATATTCATTGTGCGAGTAAAAGGAATGTGAAATTGTAGAGATGGTAATAAAAGTGAATCAGGTTTGAGGCGCGTCACGGTGAGCGGAGAGAAAGAGGTGTGAGTCACCGGGTTTCACAGAATTGCTGGCAGTCTCTGATGGTGATATTCCAAATGCATTGGCGCTGTTTTGATCGCCTTTCATCAGTGTCCCTTTAGCTCCCCTTCCAGTTAAATTCACTTTTGCCATTCAACCCACACTTGGCTCTGTATGTTTAATTCCTTTGAGCTTTCCTCTCTGTGGGATTTCTTGCAGTGCCACCTGGACTGGCTTGGTTCCAGCTAAACCTGTCAAATTTAGCTGTGGCCATAAGCATTGAATCCCAAGAAAAGGACTTCCTTAGAACCAAGGAGAACCCCATAACCAGAGTAGATTGATAAATGATATCTAAATACTCATTAATGTTCTACTTTTAAAACCAGTTGGTATCCGAAAATACATTGCAATTGGCAAAGAAGAAATTATGGTGGCATTTTGTTTTGTAGGGAGCGTGGCTGTAAGAAAAGAACCAGCCTCGTCCCACACAATATGAACAATACAAAGTGAAAGTGACAGTTAAGAATAGCATCTGTGATTATATGGGAGGGAGGAGGAATAAACAGCTCCCTGTCTGCTACTCTCTTAGGGTAATATACAAACGGCTGTGTGCTCTTTGGGACAGGGTTTCTCACTGAAAAAGGCTGGGAGCCATATGTCGGCAGAGAAGGAAGTCAGCACATTTTTAGTAACCGGGAGGGGGGAGGGACAGACATTTGCTGATTTCCCTTCAGCTGTGGAATCTCTGAAATGAGGCTCTTTGAAGCCATAAGATGAATTTCAGCAGGGTTAAAAACCATAGTGAGCAATGGCCTATTTGCTGTGGTAATTCCCTCTTCTCTCTTCCGGTGAAGATAAGAACAGTCTCCTAAGAGTGAAGAAAGCAGTGAAAAATATAGGTGTTCCTTTCTGTCTAGGTCACTTCGTGCTCACCCCAGCGTGCTGGCAAAACAGCAGCATTGGCACTTTCAAGTGTTCAGAAGAAATAAAGCCCCTGAAAAAATGCTTCTTTATTGGAACATATGAGCCTGTACAATATGTGAATTAAAAGGATGAGGGCACATAGAATCATTGAATAGTTTGGGTTGGAAAGGACCTTAAGCTCATCCAGTTCCAACCGCCCTCATGGGCAGGAGCATCTCCCACTAAACCATGCCACCCAAGGCTATGTCCAACCCGGCCTTGAACACCGCCAGCGATGGAGCATTCACAGCTT